>WBMW01003274.1:236700-312182 GCA_013396635.1 Penelope pileata | reverse complement strand
GATGTTCTCTAAGCCTTTGAACTCCCACCCCTCTGTACAGGGTCAGGTGCTGTGTCTGTGCAGGGAAGGTTTGCTCTAGAGATGGTGTCTGGGTGCAGGACTCAGGTGCATGCTCAGTGTGAGGACAGCACTGCCCTGGAGGAGCTGTAGAGTCCCTCAGATCTTGACAAGTGGGAGGGCTGGGCACTCACCAAGCACGTAAAGGTGAACAAGTGCTGAGTGAGGCACCTGGGGCAGCCCTGGCTCTGTGTGCAGCCTGGGGGATGTGAGGCTGGAGAGCAGCCCCGTGGCAAGGGGCCTGGGGGCTCTGGCTGACAGCAAGTTGGGTCGGAGTCAGCAGGGTGCCCTGGGGCCGGGAGGGCCAACCCTGCCCTGGGGGGCATCCCTTCCACCTCGAGGGGTGGGAAGGGGCTTTACTGGCACAGCCCCAAACAGAGCAGAGCAGCTGTGAGGTGTGAGGGTGGTGCTGCTGTAGGACAGCCCCGCTGTGCCTTGAGGAGAAACCTTCTGGAATGGGTGCTGAGGGCGCTCGGCAGGAAGCTGCTGGCTGGCCAGTCAGCACACTTGGTGGGAGGGGAACTGTGCTGGCTAGCCAATCAGCACACTTGGTGGGAAGGTTCCAGCTGACCAATCAGCATGCTCAGCAAGAGGGGCGCTGTGGTGGCCGCCTTGTGCCTTCAGGGCCCATGGAGAGAGGAGCAGGACAGGGTGCGCGTCACTGCTTTGTCTCTGTCCTCGTGCTGTATCAGTACCCTTAGGTAGCAGTGCAGTATTGTAAGCTCTCTGAATAACAAAATAACCAGTCTGAAATTCCCACCTACGGATCTCTAATGGGCTAAAGCTCTACAGTGAGAGTTGCATCTCAACTTTTGGAATTAAGGAACCATTCAGGTGCACATATAGTACTCCTTAATCCCCAAGTTTTTTTTCAGGTTTGTTGCCGACTATGGGAACATCTGCAGCTCCACTCTCTGCAAGTTTTGGTTTAGAGCGTAGTTGTTCCACCGGTGCCTCAGATTTGGATTCAAGAAAGATTTCAGCCATAAAGCCATCCTCATCCACCCTCCTGGCTCCATAAAACAAACAAGCATTCCAGGCTTGAGTTTGGAGCAAGTTCCTACATCATCTGCTTTTATTCTCTTTCAATATTGTTGCCTGAGAACTGTCTCCAGTCATGACTACTTCACTGGTTGCAGGATGTTTCCAAACGGGATGGCAGTTTGTTTGAGCAGTTATCACTGTAAAGCAACCTCGGAATCATTCCACACGTTTGGAAGATTCTCCTGTGCCCTCCTCACTGTGGAACTTGCCTGGGGGAATCCTCTTGGGCCATGGGCAACATGCAGCGCATCTAATGGAGCAAGGATATAGGAATGGCCATGGCTGTTTGCAGAGTGCATACTGGCTGCTTATTTTGTCCCAGTGTTTTGTCATTATCAGCAACGTTAAAGCAAACCTACGCAAAATATAGGTTTAGGTCCAGTTGAATCAAGGACAGTATCTTAACAAGGAATGCATGAGACAAACCATTACGGCGGCATTTCAAGTAGGCTGCTGCCAAAAAGTGAATGGGAAAGAAAGTTGTGATTTGTTACGTTTAAAATGAGCTTCTTACCAGGAAAGTCAGTTGCTAGATTTTTCTGTACAGATTTACAGGCCAAATGAATCCCTGGTTAACCTCTGAGCTCAGAGGGTTTCTTAAGGAAAGGAATTTGGTACAATTGTCGTGCACGTGCATGTTTTTACACTACATTTGCATTACAAGATGGAAGTTGCAGATGTTTAAACCTAGAGAAGAAGGAGTACAACCTGCAAGAGGTCAGACCGGGAAGTGAGGCCAGAATAGTGCTCCAGGACTGTTCCTATGGGAACTTCGCATTCTGCATTACCGTCACGTGAAGACCCAGTCCCCAAACAGCTGGCTGGTTAGTACATGGCTGACACTTCTTTCCAACTGCTTCGAAAGATTGGCATTACCTTCTATTAACCCCAACTTAATTTGCAATGTAAGCTCTTGTGAGGCAGCTGCTACAAAAAGATGAGCTGCGTCATCCCAAAGAGCTGCACCATGAGCAGAAAAATGACACAGAAAATGCAGGTTAGAAACAAACTGGAACCTACTTCCAAATCTGAGAACTTGCTGGAATTCCATCAGCACTCAGGTATCCACTCATCATACACATCCAAACGGTAAATATTTCTGTCTGCAAGAGCTGTAAGTAATTTAAAAACAAAGAGCTAGTACAAATACAAATGTAGCACTAATAAATATTGAAAGCTGACACTGATACTGCTTTCAGTGGGTGGTGGACTCCAAACTCAGTCTTCACCCACAGTGCATATTGCCTTTCCTTCCTGCCAGCTGATGTTAGTAAAGTAGCAACAGCCTTAATATCATTTGGGGATTGTTGCTGTAAGCCAGCCTTGTAGCGACATTCAAAATAATGTTGCATTTAATACAAAATTGAGCTATTTTCTGGCTGCTTAAAAAAAACGAAGCGTGATCTAACATCCAGTAAACTAGATGATGCAGTTTTTTGAGGCCAAAAGCCCATTCTTGCTAGATTTTTAAAAAATAAATAAATAACAGTGGCACCCTTTTATTGATGCAGACTGGTTTCTGGGAATGCAGTGAACAAAGTTTTACATCTGTCTGCCTATAGAACTAGTAGTTGTAGAACATGCAAGTCAGAGCTTACAGTCACAGATGGATGGTTGTTTATTCTTTTCTAATTGCTATTACATTAATACCAGCTAGAGAGCTAAGCCATACACATGGGTCTCAGTTCAAAGCTGAGTGTGCTGCTTAACAGTAGGCCAGGAAAGTCCCTTAAGGTACCAGTTGCTTTAAATGAATAAAAGCAATTGTTATGAATCATGTCAACCTTTCTGAGTTATTTTCTTCTCGAGGGAAATTTTATTTCATTTAGAGGAGATGTTACCATTTGATTTGAAATTAGCATAGGTAATTTTCTGAAGTGTCAGAATTTTCTTTGGAACAGAAAATTGTCCTGATGTTACTGAACAGAAAATCTCACTGACATAATCCTAAAAGCTATGGATGTGAAAGAAGTAAAAGATTCTTATCGATGTAAGTGGCCTTTGGATTAATTATTAATATAATTATTATTATATTTTAATCTTTCTGAAAGGTCTGTCCACACCAATGTTATCCACACCATCTGTCAAACCCAACCACAAAGCCTTTCATTTCCCCCCTCCCCAGCTTTTATCACCACTAAATGTGCAAGAACATATTGAAAGCTTTTGGGGGTGGAGGTCCTCATGCAGAAATACAGTCTGGAATTTGTAGATCAAAAACCAATTTAAATAAACTGATTGTTTTTCTAAAGCTGGATGTTGAAAGCACAGAGCAGAGCTATAAATATGAGCACTTCATGCTGCATCCCTTGGCTATGAAGTGAGTCCTGGGAAATTCCCTAAGAACTCGCAGTGCTTGATGGGCTGCATGAAGGGGCAGAAAGCCACGGTCACAGGAGGCAATGCAGCACACCATCTGACCTCTTTGTCAACCAATTGAAAAAATATAGATTCTAATTCCTTTTCCATCTTTTGTTTCTCATGCAGGCATATCATAGGAAGGTTTCCTGATTATCCACCCGTAGAAGCAGGAGGTTCAGTGGCTATTTTTTCTGACAAAACTCCAGAGCAGGTACTGTCACTCCTCTAATGCAAAATGCCAGTGGCACTGGGGAAGGACTCTCCACAAAACATATCTGTTTATTTAAGTTGCAATTTTACAGACCAATGCCCTCTGGTTCTTCAGGAATCTTATGGTTAAAGGGCTTTGCACTGCAAGTGAAAGGATTGTTTTTTTCCAGGATAAACCACAAAGCTCAGGTACCAAAATTAGTTCCCTTTAGTTCTCACCCTATCATAGTGGAAGGTGCTCAGCCTTGCAGAGCGCACAGATAAATGTCTGAGCACTGGAGCACTAGAAGCAATGGGCTCAGCTGTAACTCTAACAGAGTTGCTCTGTTGTTGCAAAATCCATGTAGTTAAGCTGGTGCTGGCTGAAATAGATGTAGTACCAGAGGAAATACCTATCAAAAAATGTAACCCTAATCTAAAGAGCCTTGATTTAAACAAGCATCCAAAGCTACCAAGTTCAGAAAAATACAGTTTGCAATTGGTTCTAGGATGTCTACATTCAGTGTCAGCATAGTCAGGCAATAATTAGTTTAAGCATAGAAGTTTCTTATGCAGGCAGACCTAGGCCTTGATTTACTGCCAAGGTTTGAGTTTGAATGAGGGGCACCTTAAGTGAAGGAATTATCTTGCCTTATCTTATGTATTCTTGTAATGACCTCAATTGTTTCTCCTGGTTAAGAACAAAAAATCTCTTCTGGGTTCTCTGACTAATAGAAGTAGCTGATAATCTCTTCCTCTGATCATCTGGATGTCATGGAGAGAAGGTGAGAAGGAGACCACTTGAAGAAGCAAAGGCGGCAGTTGGCACTCTGAGCCTTTTCCACCCTCCACAATGATCTTAGCAGGATGATGAGTCTGTTGAGGGAGATTATAAACAGGAAACCCTGCACATGGAGCAGGATTTGGCCCCTGAGTGAACCAGGCGTGGTGGCTACCAGCAGACTAGGAAAACTACACAGCCACACATTGACCTCTGTGGTCCTTAAAAGTTCCCTGGTTGAGACAGGCTGTTGTATTCATTAGCTGCCTGCCACTGATGATCTCACACAACTGGGATAAAACAATATTTTGGATTCAGTCCTTGGAGTCACAGGGAAAAGCCTGAGGCATGCTAGCAGCATCTGTGTGGTTTGGGGAGATGTAAATAGACACTAAGCCAGCATAAAGCGCAGTGCTCTAACCATGAGTTACTTTGCTTACAAAAATACACAAGAAAACTGCAACAAACAGCTCTCTGTGCCTCGCTAAAATAGGGCTCAGAGTATGCTTCTGTTGTAGTCAAGTTCAGAGTACACTAAGGTCAGCCCTGCGGCCTCTGTGTCTAAGCCACTCTGTTGTTCAGTCCCAGACAGAGTGAAGGAGAGCAGTCCATTAAGTTTTCAGCCTCTAAAGTAGAAACACATGCCAGAGTCAAGAAGGCATTGTTGGCTGCTCGAAGCAGCAGGGGAGCCACCCAGCAAGCGTGGCTCGTTGCTGGGGAAGGTTTCAGGGCACATGATGCTAATTAGAGGTGCTACCAACAAGGATAGGCACAAGTCAGAAAAAAAGTATTACAAAGAATTATGCTGGGCAAAACTGGATGTGGTAGTAGGTACTGCAGAAATACATTTTCCCTGTCCTAACTTTGAACTCCCACCTTCAGCCATTAACTGTGGATCCTGAGCATCTGCTTTCTCTTTGCATAAAAAATAAAGGAAGCCAATAAAAGAAAAATACCTGCAAGAAAAAAAAAAAAAAAAAAGGCAGTTTTCCCAGCAAATTTTCACTAGCGATTATCTGATTTTGAAGAGCTCCCTGGAGCCATGTTTTCTCCCTTTGTAGCCAGAACAGCTGGGAGCAGAACGCATTTCACATGCTCTTAACAGACATACAGAATGCAGCTGGCAGAAGAAAGTTTAGTTAGTTCGTGCTTTCACTGAGTGTCAGAAAATTAAAATATTTTTTGTTCATCTGAGTCAGCCTGCATTTTAAAAATCCCAAAGCTAACTGATTTTGTTTCACTCTGGTCTACTGAGTAGCATAATAAATGAAATCCTGGCCCTGTTGAAGTTAATGGGAGTTTTGTCCTTGAGTTCAGGGGAGACAGAAGATTCCACCTCTTGTATATATTACCTTCTGTGAATGGGTTGGTTACTCCCAAGTTAAACTCCATGAAAAGTCAGGACAGAACTCTATTTAAGAAGCAAGCATTTTATAAGACTTAGGTAAAGACACTTTGGGGAAAATAAAATACAAATTAATCACTTCACGAACCATTGCTGCATTATTATGCATTCTATATTTCTTTATCTTTTGACAACTCTGACCTTACTTGACTTTGCAATGTAGTTGGCCTTCTGCACTAACTGCTTTCAGGCCATTTTACAAATACCTTTCAAAAAGGTGAGCCAGAGAGATCCCAATGCAAAATATTTGGCTGTTTAGTCAGAAAAATATGTTCTGTCTCTACTGAACACAAGCTTTTCTCTACTTCTTACGCACTTTTCAAGAGAAATTTAGGTTTCTCAGAATCAGTGTAATCTGCCTGCATCTGTTCCAGATGTCTGTCCCTAATGGTTTTTGTTTTGCTCCAAAGATGGTCATCAGATGTGACAGTTTCTGGCTTTGCCCTTATACTGATGCCAGCAAAATTATAACCTCCTCCTGTAATTCATTAAGTCTCATCACCATGAAAGCAAGCCAAGAGAGTTGTCATTCAGCAGTCATTCCCCCCCTCCCAACTCTCCTTCATTTCCAGTATTAAGTAGCTTATCAGAAAAAGACTGAGATTTTGGTGATACACTCAGTTGGTGCTTGGAGCAGAAAGTGATTTCCATGTTACCATTATCTCAGTATTTAATCCAGAAGCATCTAGAGAAGGGCTGAAGTCAATAGTCTAGGTTGTGTGCCTAGAGCCAGACAGTATAAACAACCCCTTTTTCACCTCTACCACCCACCACCCCTAAAAAAACTACAGCATGCACATAAACGTGTTCCATGGACACTGATATTTTAAAGTATTTGCCAGAAAATGGTCAGAAGAGTGAGTGAGTTTTTAACTGTGAGTCAAACTATAAATTGGGCAACATCTGCCAGATGCAAAAAAATATGAGAGTATGTGTCGATCCTGGACTGAAATGCATGAGGCTATGAAAGCCTCATGATTTTTATGATTTTACAAGACCTCGTGTAACTATAAAATCTTGTCCATCATTTTGAATTAATTCCTGAAAGAAGCAGATCACTGGGGTTAGTTTGTTTTTTTTNTCACCTCACAGAAATAATCAGCTTATAGAAGTAATTAAGTAATTATGTGTCTTCAAGCTGGGGGAAAGAGAGGAGATGTACAGCATTCTGCGTGTGCAGTGTAAATGTACAGGCTGATGTTTGGTATGCTGCTCTGGGAGATGTAGATGGCATTTCTTCCCGTCTCAAATGGTTTTGTTTCCTTGGAGAAGAAACATTTTTTCTTCTTAGACATCAAAATAGCTTCTTCCTCTCCAGTTCTCAGAGAACAAATTTTCTCTCCAGAGACTGGAAGCTCCATGCCAATTAAGTGTTTCTGTTCAAAACGCTCTCAGAGCCAGGGCTGCAAGGCTCTGAGGCTGTCTCACACCCACTGGGGCTGGAGATCTAAAATTCCCAAACTCTTATTTATTTATGTCTACAACACTAATAAAGGCAAAAAGCTCAGCTCAGGTCTTCTTTGAAGGAGTAAAGGAAGGGCTTGTTCTTGAGGAAAAACATTTACCTCAAGCATCTGCTTGCCTGAGCCAACACCAAGCTTTCTGTGCTTGAGGAACACGGAACATAAGCGAGTCCTCCTGGCAGGTCGGGTTTTCAGGTTCTTGGCTATGCTCCAGCATCAGGAATTCCATCCATAGGTGGCACTCGGTTGCATTGCCCCTTTCTTTCCCAAAAAAAGAGAATTTGCACTGAAAAAGTTTGGTAACACTTAAGCTGATGTATGAGCAGAAAAGTCAATTTGGCTTTTGTGGAAGATCAGTTTAGAGGAAAATGTCTTTTTTGCCTTGGAAGAAAAAGTTACTGGATAAAAGTCATGGCCAGGTCCAAAGGGCTCCTACAGGAAGACTAGGGAAAATGGAGACTAAATTTCATCCACTCTTACTCCTCTGCATTCTCTTCCCCAACATTAAGAGTTCTCAAAGTGCTTTCAGCATCATTTCAAAAAGAAGCAACCTAGCAAAGAAAGGGAAGTCCAAAATAATTTAGGAAGACATCTACTTTTATTTCTGCTGTGAAGTTTTCTTCAGCAGAAAAAAAATGTATTATAATGCAGGTGAATTGCTTAGTATCTCAGACTAACCTTTGCTTGTCCTTTCTTTTCTTTCCTCTTCTTTTGTCAGATTCTTCAGGCATCTTCTTGTAGCTGGAGGGGAAATTGTTCTGTATAGAGGAGTACGAACCATTGAAGGTTAGATACACAGCTGGTTTCACCCCAGCTCCCAGTCCTCTGCAATTAGGAAGCTGCTTAGAGCAGAGGTGCAAGCAGAGCTGGCGAAGCTGTACTGAAAAAATGTGGGGGAGAAGGTGTAGGTGATGCAGAAAAGGAAAAATGATGTTTGCTCTGTCGTTCTCTTTTGGGAAGCAGAGACTTCAGAGAAATTACGTGCTGACCACACTGCCAGCTACGTGGCCCAGCATCTCAGAGCACATAGGTATTGCAGGACAGAAGGATAAGGGCAGTTCAACAATTCAGTGCCATTACAGCAGGTTCCTAAGAAACTCTGTCTATCCTCTTTCAGTGCCATTTTATTCGTCTGTGTAAAAACATGAAAACAAATCATTACAGTCAGAGTCTGGATGCACTTAAAACATCGTCAGTAGGACTTGGAAGCACCGCCTAAAATTAAAACCTTTTGTTGATTACATGCGTGCTTACAGGAATCCTGCTGGATAAAGCTAGCCCTGAGATGCTGGAAGTGGTGATGGCTGCCCTCTCGTAGGCAATCAGAGCAGGGGTTGGAGGTGGAGGGGGCAAGGTTGGGTTTGTGGCCATGTATTAGTGCTACAGTAAAGGATACACTCTGAGTAGCTCTGTTGGTTTTGGATACAACAGGCCTGCTGGGACACTAAAAACCTATTTTGAGCTCTAGTCAATCTATTAATCTATCCAAGAGAATGAAATGCTTCACTGCTTATCACCACAAGATATGATGGAACGGTGCTTGGGGTTTAAATTACCATATTTAATTAAATGTAAGATACTGAAATGCTTGGGGAAATCCAGTAATGAAATTTCGCTGACTGCAAAGTATAGCCCTTGTCACCCCTCTCTTCCACCATCAGATCTTTAACATTAAAAGTCATTCCATAGAAAACAAATATTTTTACTGTTAGAGGAAACATTTGTCTTAAACTTGGAAATCTATTTTCTACACTTTCACGGTGCTGCCAATATTAATGGTCCATTAATAAGTTTCATTGACCACAGATTTTCTGTTTCACACTCATCAGTACATGATCTTGCAATTCATCTCTGGGACAAAAGGACACAATCCAAGGCATCTGGGAATGAGAAAATGGTAGGAAAAGCAATAGCAGTAGTGTGGAAATGGCCTGGAATTGAGCTGATACAGCTCTACCCTGTTACCTGCACTGATAGCTCTCAGGGATAAAGACGCTGGGCTATCTGTGTGTATCTGTCAGAGTTCATCACAATATCTCTGTCCAATCTCTCTCATCCTCTGGAACAATTTCAGTCTTTAGCCAGATATTGAAATTAGACATGCCTCAAGGCAATCTCTCCAAATCTCTCTATAAAATCAATCTATCTGCCTTAAAAATGCTAAGACAAATTCATAACCCAACTCCAAGCCCAGAGGGAACTTCAAGTTGTATATCATTAAACTGTTGTGCTTCTGGGTGGTTTCAGGAACTGCTCGTACTGCATAAAAGCCCTGATGGTTTGGGACATGGAAATCACTACCTTCTGAAAGACATATTAGCACAGTCAGTGCTTGTGCTGAGGTTTGCAGGGAGGAGTGCTGTCAGCATAAATGAAAGAGATCTCTCTGTAATGGATCAGCTGCTCTGAAATTCTCATTGCCATGCCCAGGATCTGCCAAAATGCAGATTTGTGGACTCCTGAGCGCAATTCAGGGGATGCTTTCGTCCCTCTCTCACCTCTAAAATGGTTGCAGCTAAACAGAGGCCCACTCCTTTACCTTTCACAATGCGGAGTTACCATCACCGTGTGAATGACAAGGGGGGAGGGGAAATATCTGGTCAGTATATAGCCATAGGGGACTACCAAGCAATGTGTTGGACACTGGATTTCCCCAATATTGGAAAGATGACACCAAGGGAAAAAAATGTACGCTGGTTCATAACTCTTACGTGTTTAACACACCTTGTGTGTGAAAATTTTGACTAGCTTGACATTCCTTCCCTTCTCTTCCAGATTGCTGCAGAACTGGCTGCCAAAAGGGAGATGGCTATGCAGGAAAAATCCCAAAAGGATAAAAAAGGAAAAGAAAAAGGGAAGGAAAAAGAAAAAGAAAAAAAGACACAGAAAACTGGATCGAAAGTAAGGTTTCATGCAGTAAAATCAGTTTGTGAAAATAGAGATAAAATTCAGCCTGCTCAGCCATATGTGGACAGGGGTTGTTAATTTATGTGAGACTGATGACTGAGGCTGCAGGTGTAGGTGCAGAAGACACAGAACTGTTTGAGGCCAGTCCCTCTCAAGCTTTTTAACCACCCTGATGGTCCCAGGGAACTCTAGTTTATCTCTCCTATTTTAGGAAAGGAGTTTGCATGGCCACAACTCAGCTCAGTGGGAAGAACTGATGTGGGTGGACAGACTGTCAGAGACACAGATGAGAGGAAAAATAAGCTTTATAGCTTTGGCATTGTTGCCAAGAGAGAGTGTCTGTGTGCTCTTCAAAGCACTGCTCTCTTTTGTGCAGGTAGGATGATGGCCAATTTTATAAGCAAGCATTTACACTTTTAATGTGAAGTATGGAGAAGTTGGTTATTGCCACCTCATTAAGGGTTTTGTTTCCTTAATTCTTTTGTAGTCTCTGTCAGATGCCCTTTTCCAAGCTTGCTTGGATTTTGACCTTAATTTTTAAATAGAATTTGCTAATGGCCAGCTGTGCCTTTTGTACTGCAAGCAAATATTTTGTAAGGCTGTGAAGAGCAGTCATGCATTTTCGGTTTACATTCTTAGGGTATGAACTCTTCTCTGCTTCAAGTCACAGTAGACACCTCCAAATGCATGATATGTTCCCTGAAGTCTTTGTTACACTAGAGTTCTGCTTTCCCTGAAGGTATGCTTCCAAATTATTTCAGGAGCAACTTTACTGAGGAAAGCACCTGTGAAACAACAGTGCAGTGAGGACATCTTCAAAAGCAAACTATGCAACAAAAATTGCAGGCTTTTGCTGAAGCAGCGACTTGGATTATTGTTTACTTCATACTATAAACAAAATTAAAATATGTATAATATAGATATTGTTTTAATGTGGGTCATTAATCTCTCACTGAGTATGTGGAGGAGATGTCAGACTTTTCTGGCACAAAGCTTACTCCTTACTGCAAATTTTACACAATTTGATTTTAAGTCCTAACTTTGGAACAACCATAACAAAACAAAAAAAAAAAAAAAAAAAGATCATCAACTATCAGTCTGGCCAAAGCTCTCTTAACAGCTAGCCAGAAACTATACTACATGAACTTAGGAAACACCAAACTAATTTGGATGAGGATATCGGAAGCCTTAACTTGCAGATGATGTAGTGTTTTCAACTTGGAAAGATGAAGTCATTCCTCTTTGGTCATTCATCTTTGATCATTCAAAACAGAGGGTATGGGATTTTTTTCTTCATAAATGAAGATGTACAGCAGCCTGAAGGGGAAACATGCATAAATGTGTTTTCCAAGCTTTGAGCCTGATGTTACTTTGTTTGCTTTTGTTGCTAGTCCTGTGCAAACTGTGTGTGGAGAACTCTCCAAATCTGGTCACACATCTGTAGACATTCATTTTTCATCAGAGTGACCCTAGGTCACAGAGTGACAGCATTAATGAAGGCACCAAACTCCACAGAGTGGAAAGGGGACTGACTACTGGCATCACCTTGTTGTATCTTAGCTGGCAGAGCTCAGCCAGCCCTGAGGAGCAGGAGGAGAGGAAGAGGAGCATAATGCCTGCTGACTGAAGCCAAATAATACCAAATTATCCGTAAGACTTCTAGGGACTTCCATTAGTGCCAAGCTCAGTTCTGCTGGATCACTTCCTGCTGTGACCCCTTAAATCAGCACAGGCATTGCAGAGCTCTGTGGGAAAGCTCAGATAAAATACATGCAATTAAAGTTATTGTTTAGAGGAGCTTTTGGAATTACAGACATGCAAGAGCATTGCCATTCACACCTGCAGGATCCCATTGCTTCCAAACAGAACTGTTTGGTAGTTGGAGATACTTTCACAAGGGTGTCCTCTAATGGCTTTCCGTGGCTTTGTCATTGCCTGCTGTCCTCCCAACTTGGCTGGGGCAGAACAAAGCATCTGGTCTTGCACAGGCAGTGGATGAATCTCTTCTCTTACAGCCTCTGCAAGGTTGTTTTGAAACAGGGTGAAGTAACAGCATGGAGCTCTGAGGCCTTATAACTTGATGTTGTTCTCATGTCTTCAGCCATCACAAGTTCTGTCAAGTAAAATTCCAAGCCATTGTATCAGGTTCTCTGTAGTTCATTGAGAAAGAACAAAGGGAACATTCTCTCCAAGGTTGTAATACTGACAGGGAAAAATAGCGTCTAAGACCAGTCGGGAAGTATATGGAAAAGTTTTAACAGCAGGACTCTTATTAAAATAAGTATGGGCTGTAAGTCATAGCAATGCCATCAGAAAAATGCCTTACTCCTAACTTCAGTTCTTTAAGAAAACAAAAGTTTGATCCCAGAAGGAAATTTAAATGTTTCTGAAGCCTGATAGCAATCTCTAAAGAAGCATATTTGATATCAAAGTAACTTCATTTTCTTCTCTGTAAGGTGTTGATCTGATTTCCCATTGGGCACATAAGAACAAAAATAACTTCAGCACTGTATGATGCCTCTTTCCAATAGCAGAACACGTTAGAGCAGTCTGAACTGCTTCACCCAGTAACATGCTGCAGCTCACCAACACGAGCACGGCTGGGCAATCCCTTGCCTTCATCCAGAAGAGTTAAGCAGCGAGGCATCTTCTCCTTAGTGAAATCCATTAGCAAAATCTCCATAGCAGAAGTGGAGAACAGAGTCAGTTCACAATCTTCCTCGCTGTTGAATGAGAATATAAAGCCACAAAGCCATCTAGTGTGGGCCAAGCTTAAGATAAGCTTCAGGAACATTAAAACTTATTTCCATGTTTTTGCTTAAATCAAATTATATATTTCTGGTTCAAGGTGCTTTAGCACATGACACAGAGTAAGTGTGAAGTCAATCCACTGAACGCAGAAAAATACATAACTGACTTCAAAGGAGAAGAAGTTCTTTATATTACATTGACTCATGCTGTTAATGCAGGCAAGAGGGAATTCAGAACAGCTTTCTGCAGCTGTCCTTTGGACATACCATGGTTTTGATTAAAATCAGTGAAATTGACACAGCAATGTTATTTACGTCCATGTATAAAATCATTGTAGTTAGTAATTAAAATGACTTATTGGCTTATTTTTAGCAATAAAAGGAATGTTAATATGTATCCTATCTTATTGAGGCTAAAAATGAATAGCAATCCATTTTTAGGCTGTTGCATTGCTTTTTGTTTGTTTTTAATAGTTAGCAGCTATAAGTGTTTCTCTTAAAGCAGTGCATTTTAATGATTTTCTAGAAGATGTCACAAAAATGTTAAGGCAGCTGAGTTGGATTATGCCTACTGCAAAAGATCCAAGGATGAATCTCAAAGTGCCTCCCTGCAAAAGCTGGGAATATGTGAGAGTAACTGGGAATTTGAGCTCCAAGTGTCAAATCCTCAAACACTTACTTATGCTTAACTCAAATTGCTCTGGATGTTTGATTAAGAAACTCCTGAATCTCTTTCAAGTGTACCTGTAGACTGTGGAGTAGAAGTGGTGAATGTATTTAGGTTTTGCATGTCCTCCTCGGCCAAAACTTTAATTACTGTAATACTTTAATTAAAAACGTTTGGTAATTCACATGACCTGTCTGCAACTGTGTCTGCTGGTAGCAGGTATGTAGTGGCACCGAGTTTCAGGGGCACATGCAGGGTTTTTGATTTGCTTTTGTTTTAGTCATGTCAGGAACTGCCCCTTCTAACTTACTAATAACCAGCAGCTTGCACACTGCAGATGGATAAGGAAAGCCATATACAACTAGTGTTATCTTGGATAAATTTAGCTCTTCCTCAAACAGCAATATTATCTCCCACATGTCTATTACCTTCCTAACATTTTGAGGACTACAACTGATTCACTATGAAGAAACTTGGAAGATCCTGTCAGAAAGTCATGAACTAGAAATACTGGTTCAATGAAATCAAGCTATTTCAGGAACATGTCTGCGTCATTTACTTCAGACAGGAAAACGTCCATATGTTTTGGTTGAAGTTGAAACAATATTTTGTTTTTCAAAATGCACCAAGTTCAATATTTTTCTAATTACAGATTAAAATGAGGTTTCAGCAGTTTGGAATTAGCCACAAGGTGGGAATTCCTTGGGGAGGGGAGGGAGGCAATCCAAGAATAACTGAAAAAGTAGCAAGGTAATTTAATTTACGCGTTGCGAGTGCCCAGCAAGCCTAAATTTAATTCTTGCAACCTCAGTAGATCAGCTGATAACCTGACACTCCACCCTCCTCTTCTTTTGAAGGGGATTTCTTTGTAGCCTGCCGGGAACATTTGAATTGAAACATTTCATTATGATGTGATAAAAACAATGGTGTCTTATTCCTCAAATTACGTCAATTCTTTAAAAATCCAATGAGAAATGTGACTTTTCTCATACTTAAGATTTCTACATATTAATATTCTGGTTTTTGTTTCACCTCCCACAAATCTAGGAAGAGGATGAGGGCTGGAAAATGGCTCCCAGTAATTTCATTCCCATAATAGAGGAAGGAAACAGTCAATACAAAGGTCAGTACAAAAAGATAACAATTACAGCTGGAATGTTCTTCTAATTCAGCTCAATCTGAATGTCATTCCTATAAGGTCAAACTGTGCAGCTGCCCAAACTGTGAAACATTATAGAAATGATGACATTAGATAAAACAGTATTTAGGAAGGGAATCTCTCAGTACCTCAAGTCTTCCTAGGGGTCTCTCAGAATCATTGTGCTGATCATGCAGGATGGCACATTGCTGAGTGAAAGTGGCCAAACTAGAACCAAAGAGCTTTGATGTACATGCAGAGGATCTCTCAGATTTTTGAAGGGTGACAAAAGTGACACCTGAATAGCAAGTAATTCAAAAGCACTATGCTACTGATCAGGCTTCAGCATCAATGTTTTCATTCTCCTTCTTCATTAGAGCACGGTGGGCACGACCCCACGCTCCCGGAGCTCAGGGAGCATTGGACAGCACTCTCATAGGGTCTGGATTTTGAGTGGTCCAGTGTTGAGTCAGGAGTTGGACTCCATAATACTCTTGGGTCCCTTTCAACTCAGGGTGTTCAGTGATTCTGTGGTTCAGTGATTCCTCTCATTCGTGGGAAGTATCCATAGATGCATTCACATCTACATAGTCTACAACTAGTCAGATTCTTTTTGATGGCATGTTTTAATCTTTTCAAGCAGTGGCATGAGAAATGCTGCTAGAGGATGAACATACTTGCTTCATACAAAGTGTTTGCAGCTTGACAAACGTAACTCAGACTTATAGCTAAGAGACTAAAAAAGATTTTCATGAAGATAACTGCTCCTTTCCAGAACTCTTGTACCTCTCAGAACTCTTCTGTCCTCTCCCCTACACTTGATGTCTTGTTTATCTCCTAAGTGTTGTCTTCACTGTGTGCCCTGTATACACAAATGAGTTAGCAGTTGCTTGTACTGGGCCTGGAAGCAGGGATGGAAGTTGTGCACTAGTCTGAAATGGAAAGAAATGCCTGCCTCCATATAACAACAGCACAATTGGACTCCAAAGGTTTGACAAGCCAACTCTGTCACAAACCATGCCTGATCGAACCTTCCAGGGGCTTTTGCTGCACTTCATGCAGATTCTATTCTCAAGCAATTAAAACTGTCTCATTTCTTTTCTGCTCTCTGCAGTCCTTGTAGCTTTCTAAAAATCCTTACATTAAAAATATCCTTTATTTCCCTGCTCCTGACAAATCACTGGCATCATGTTTTCTGCCTGATTTAGGTTGGCTGGAGAGAAAGAAGTGAGGGAGTTTAAATATGCACCAGCCCAGTTTTGCCAGACCTCTGACTTCAACGATTAGGATTCCGTTCTACATTGTAAATCATAAAGGGACATTAGGGTTAAAGAAGTTAATCGTAGTTAAAGAGAAGCTCCTAGTGACAGGCTTGACTGCTACATCAGAACCCCACTGATGTCAGAAGGAGTTTTAGATAAGGATCAATTTTGTCTGTACTACTTCCCTTAACTGGCCAAGAATGTTCCTTGTGCTTTTCTGTGTGCTGAGGACCAAAGGGCACCGTGCAGCCCAAAGCCAGCAATAGCAAGACACAAGTTCCCTATCCAGTTTGTCCCCAGAGCTGCAAGCAGCAGTGTAGAGGCTCTACCTTCTGCAAAGTAGGAACCAATGGGCAGGAGAGTTTTGCATTGCTCTGTATGTTTGGCAAATACGCTGCTCCAGCACTTTGCTAATGAGTATGAGATATAGCAGCTCTGCTTCCCAGTGCTCCGCAGTGCTTCTTGGCTCCCTGCTGGGGCTTTGCAGCGTCTAGTGCTCCACAGCACAACACTGAGCTGTGAACTCACAAACTCCTGTTTGCACAAATCACTCTCCTCCAGGTTGTAGAAGACCTCACACAGGGGCTTTAAACATGACCTGGCAGTGGATGTGAGTGTTTGGAATAAAAACACCATGGAGGTTGATAAACGAGTGTGATAGGAATTGATACTCCCAAATTTCACGGCTATCTCAAGTCACAAGTCAGGGGGCTTATGAGAGAAGAGGGACACGTCTGTCACCTAAACTGTAACTGAATCCCAGTTTGGGTACTCTCAGCCCTATCCAGATCCATGCTTTGAGCTCTGAGGATGTAACACGTGTTGGGATGACTCACACCAACTTCTTGCATGAAGAGGAGTGCTGCTGTGGGGGTGTTGTTTTCCTGTACATTTCCCAAAGCCTCCCAAGGACAACTCAGCAGCATATTAACTGTCTGGGGAGCTCACATTCCTATTCAGGCACCTAAATTGGATCCCAGTCAGTGTGAATACCTCTGTCACCCCATTATGTACTGACAGCACTACAGGCACATGCTCAGGTAGGTCAGGGAGAGGCATCATCCTTTTGGGGTTGATGGAAGGAGCTCCTTGTGCAAGCTTTGAAGAGTAACTGCAGTTCTGTTTCATGGACAGTAGAAATCTGTAGCTGTCCAGTTAAGCTTCACAGTTTGCTTTTTCTCCTAGTGGTGCAAGTCTACTCAACACCATATTAATTCTTCGTAGACAGGTGTTAGTTCCTCCATGCAGCCATCTCCTGCCTCGCTCGCCAGCATTTTGTGCTTTTATTGCGCCTGAGCACACAGCTGTCACCCCCCTTTATCACAGTGCTACCTGGCGATTAACAAAATGTTAATCTGGTCGTGGATGGGGCTCAGTTTTTAAAGGCCCCCAGAGCCAAATCTGAAACACCATCTGACAAGAGCAGTGTAAGCCACTGCTCCTGTTGTTACTGTTAGCCTGCTTTTATTTCCATAGCAGAATTGTTTAGAAAAAGAAGCTTGAGTTTGGTCTTTCTACTCTTGGAACTTCTTTCTGTTCTTATGTAAAAATAGCTCAATTACTGTCACAATTTTCACAGACATTGAAGGTTATTACTGCATCAATCTTGAAAACATCATTGAAGAGGGAGCTTTGTTAAGTAAGATTTATGTCAGGTGCCTACAATCAATTTATTTAAAGACCCTTACGAATGTGGCTGCAGCCTACTGAAGTGATAGCTGTCCAAACAGTGAACGTTTTTGTCACCTCCTCCCCAGCTCTTAGAATTAACCCATCCCCTGAAACTGGCTGAGATCTGTTCTTAGGTTACTTAAACATTTCAGAAGATGTACAACAGTTTTCTCAAAGATCTAAGCATTTCATTTACAGACTTTTCCATTCCGTTTTCCATTCCCAACTCTACCAAGCTCAAAGTATCACACAAACCTCACTGGAACTCATGAACGCTTTTGTTCTCTCAGAACTGCATTTGGCAGTTTTACTAGTTGCTAAACTACATTTGCCAAGCCCTATCTCAAACACTTAGTTAATATAGTGTTGTTGGAAACAGCCAATTTCTGTGCAGGCAACATCTGCTTTTGCAGTGGAATAGCAAGAGTTTATATGGAGCACATGTAAGGAGCCTGAATCACTACTGCACGCTTCCTGGGTTTTATTTTTGCAGCACCCTGTGCTGTCAGGCAGCAAAGCCCTATTTCCCCCATTTTGCAGTGGCCAATTGATTTGCTCAGTGTTGCAGGGGATATCTCCGTTGGAACCAGAGTTCAACTCAAATGCTCCGTGACCCAGACTTGAAGGTGGGGTGACACTGTGTGCTTTTGCCGTGTATCAAAAGATTCAAAGCCTTTTGCCAGGAGGCTGAAAGTAGTCATGTTAAGAAGAAAAGCTTCACCCTTCAAATAAAAGTACTTCAATTATTAGTCACAAGCTGCTCTGAAATTCTGAGATACTCAAATTACCTGCTAGTCTGCAGAGGGAAAGCTAATGCTGCTGACAGGGTGATGTTAGCAGCCCCATTAGTGCACAGGCTGTCTTTTGAGTCCTAGGCTAAGAGAGGTATGCATATAAAATAATCCAGAGATAAGTGTGCACTATTTTAGGAGAGGGGGTATAAATTGCACTGCACACACTCAGCTCCCATAGCCACATGTAACAAAACACCAGGCTCTTTTGCCTGGCCAGTGAGAACAACATCCTTACCCTTCTGACCTTACTTTAAAAATAACTTTGAACTGTTTTGTTGATCTGTGAAAGAACAACATGGCATCTAACACCTAGGAGTTATTGATCTCCTTTCTAAAATCGGAGACCCCTAACCCAGTGGCTGAGACAGCACTCAGCCAACTCTCTGCCAGGTGGTATCAAAGCCAGCTGCCCGAGCTGTGTGAGGACTGTTGCTGGTTCGTCTGCAGTGGATATTAACGGCTAATCAATTTAGGGAATGACAACAAACAGTTATGAAAAAAACAGAATAAAAATCTGTGGATCCCTCTATGAAAAATAAATACCTAAACTATGGTGCTGCTGTGCAAACATAGCACTTGCAACCTGTTGACCCAGTCAAGAAAGTGTTTAAAAATTCACATAACTCCTATGTAATATTCCCATTCCGCAAGGCTAAAATTCCAAACTGGTAACCCTGGAGGAGGTACCTTGTAACTAGGGTAAGTCAGCTCTCCTCCTTGAAATATTATGTGACATCTGTCATGCCATCTGATGACCTGTGAGTAATTTAAATAAATTAATGGCTGTACCTTTGAGTTTCTTTCCTTTTCCCCCAGAATCCGCTGTCCCTCTCCATCTCTCCCATTTTTTGTTATGAAATTATGACTACTCACCTGCAAAAACTATTCCCCGTGTGTAAAGTCACAAATACTCTGCCCAGAACGGGGCTCTGAAAATTCGTAGAGGGTGGAAATAGCACCCAGTACTATATTAACTGGAGTGAAACCTGGATGATCTCCTGCGGGTGCTGTGAAAACCTTCCTGAATTTATAGTGCCTTGGAAATGGCAGTAGGTGCGGGACAGAGTTCCCTTTACAAAACAGGTTCATAAAGGAGCCTACGTCTTCAAGTAGAAAGCTGTCATTTTAAATCACCTGGAAATTGAATTAGCACATGCTGCTGGAGATTAGTTGTCATTTATAGAGATCCTGTTGGGGCTTGAAATGCAAAGAAATGAAAGTTATGAGTTGTCCTCCTTTAAATGAGCTCAGAAAAACGTAGAAAGAGGAGAGGCGTTTCCATTTAAAAAGGCACCTTCTGCCAATAGCAGAGTTCAGATATGCACAGAGCCTGCCAGACTTCATTTTGTTCTCTTTCCAAAGAGCAAATTACAGTTTGCATCAACAAACATAAAGAAGTGCACCTCAGCATCATTAGCTGCTTCATTATAAGTAGGATTTGTTGGTCATCAACTTGCACAAACTTGCTTTGTTCCTGGAGTTTGCTCTCCTCATTACTGGTGGTTTGCAGAGCACTAAGCGATGAAGGTGCCTTATCAGATATACTTAAAACTCTGTGGCTCTGTCATTCATGGGTTGGATGCAGTATGTTGGTCTGTCAGACTTGCTGTCCACTCTCACTCCCATTTCTATTGCTCTCAGGGCATCTTCCAGTGCTCCTGGCCTCTATTCCAGCTCCATGTGAATTGCTACAAAGGTCTGAAGCAGCTATAGTCCTCTTCAACTTAGCATTAAATAATTGACCAGGAGAGAAGAAGGAAAACTTCCTGCCTTAAATTACCCCTTCCTTTGGTCCCCAACCCTGCGTTACGCCAGCCAGAGACACATAGAAGGCACAGTCCTCAGGACAGGAGCTGTCTTTGCAGCTCTTCCATGGTAAAGAATTAAGCACGATGCTGGTAAGCAGAGAGAAAAAATGCCAAGGTCAGGCACGATATGGTTAAGCTGATACTGTACTATCTGCTCTGGAAGGTGAACAACACTCCAGGCATTCAGCTTTACAATCAGAAAATGACAGCCTCAATATCTCATTGTCCTCCTTGTATCCAATACCAATTTACAGCCCAAGGCAGAAAAACTTAACCTCGAGATTTGCAGATCCTAGCACAACATGGCTCTGAACTTGGTGAGGGTCCCTAGAGTCTGCTGCTTTCATACGACTAATAATTTAATAAAAGCTGCCTACAACTACCTTTTTTTTTTTCTGGCCTCCAGAAGCAGTGGGAGAAATCGATGGCTTCTGTAACTTTTTTCCCCTTTTTGCTTTCTTTTGGATAACAGTCATTTGGCAGAACAGAGATGAGGGAAGGGATTTCCTCCAGGATCATGACCCAGAGCTGATCAAAGAAGAGAAACGGAAAGAAGTGGAGGAAGAGATCAGAGTGCAGGTAAGCTTACAATAGTGAGAGGACACTAATAATGTGCATTGCCTGTGTGTATTTCTCTGCAACTGTAAGAACTGGTCCTGGCATAGACCTTACCTCCTTCCAGAGTCCCTGCTATCTCTTCTCTGCTTTCATGCTCGTTTGGCTGAACATTTGTCTGCAATGTGGTGGCAGAACAGAAGGCTTAGAAAGATTCAACTGTGTGTGTCTGGATAGGTTGATGAATTGATGCAACAAAAGCTGGAGAATCTCAAACTGGCTGTGGATGGAGAGAAGAGTGGCAAAAAGAAAAAAGGAAGGAAAAGTGAAAAGGTAAGAGCAGCAAATTGTGAGAATTCAAGGCAAATCTCAATTTTCTGCCCAGATACAGTGGTGTTCAGTGCAAGCCCTAGTCTCATGGATACCAGTTGCAAAATGCCTACCTTTACTGAATCTGAAGTCAGAAGCATTTAAAAATCTGTTCATCTATGTCTCTTTTTAGAGCCATGTCTTTTTTAACTGTTCTTATTGATTAACCTTTGTAACTATTGCTTGAGACAAGTTAAAGTATTCCAAGCATAAACTGTTACAGGTTAGAGGGATACAGACCCTCTTGAAATTCTTTTATCCCAGGAAATAACTGCAAAGTCCCAGCAGTCCCCCTCTTTGTTAAGGTGACAGGCTTGAATTAATACAGTCTTCCAAGGATCTGGGTGCCAGGAAGTTTCCCAGCTGCTGACTGCTTTCCTTCTAAATGAGGGCTTTTTGATTTGTTTCAAAACTGTACATCAAAAAATCACTTTGAATGTCTTGGTGAAACCTTTCACTTACAGATAATAGCCTACAGCTGACATCCAGCCAGGTGCACCTTATTTCACTGTGGTACTACTTAACTATTTTAGGGTTTGGGAATTTGTGACTGAGCCAAGTTTATTTAAGCATATCAAATAGGTTAAAGACATACATTACTTTAATGCGTTACCCACATGTCATGTTCACATCTAGTTTCACAGCATTACCATATGCAAAATTCCACAGTCTGCAGTTCCCTGAATTCCTTACTCAAGCATTTAAACTGTAGATCATGTCAGTACAAAATAACTCGGAGCTTACAGACCCCACAATTCAATCAGCTGTTCCACTAAAAAGGCTCAGAGCAAATAGCCAACCCTAATCTCATGTTGTATTCCATTTCTGTAATCCTTTTAGTGTGCAAATATTTGATTTTGCAGTACTTGTACTCAGATTATCCTCTTTCACCTGATGAAGGTGCAAGGGCAATTTAATAATGAAAGACTGGAGCAACTCTGAAAACTGATACTGATTGGGTTTCTAAATTGGTTTCAAAAATAGTGAAGCTTAAGATATGCAGACAAAATATTGCAGCAATCTTAAAGTTGTTCTGGGCAGATATGTTTGGCCACTTCAGATCAGCTGGTCGAAGTTCTGCTTCAGATTGTCACGTTGGAATTTTAAAGCTTTACATCAATTTTTTCTTCAACGTGGTGTTGGAATGGTTTTGGGTGGTGAGAGTTTATTTAACTTTTGTTTTCCCATGTTGTGCCAGTAGCCTGAGAGAACAAGAAGGGGAAGAGGGCAAAGAAGTACTAATTAAATAATGCAAGTTCCTAAAAGATTTTCTGATAAATATCTGTTCAGATATTTTTAAAAATCAGGGGTGGGGATTGTAAAGAGGTATCCAATTCAAAACATGTTTTCCCCATGTGAAATTATTTGAAAATTCCAATCAGGGCTGGCAAAGGCTTTTTCTAGTTAGTATATGCAAAAATATCTCAATCCATCAACCAACCCAGGGTATGCACACAGACTTCAGATCTACTTCATGAAAATCTGGCCTGTGTAGCAAGGATAACATGGGCTGGAAAAATTTGGAAACAGCATGGAGTGTGTGTGTGCTCTAGGCACACCTCTGGGGCACTCCTTCATTCCCATGTACTGTACTTTCTAGGCTGAATTCTACCAGCTCCCAAATCATCAAACACCACTTAACTTTAGAAGCAGACACTTAACCCTATCAAGAGTTACTCTTACTGCCCCTAAAGATAAAAAGCCATTTGGCACCTTTGGAAGACTAAGCTTGTGTGGAAAGGCAAATTGCTCTGCTCATTATGAATGGGTCTCCAGATCATTAGGCTGGTCTGGAGATACCTCAACTAATTAGATTGCACCTAATCTGCAACAGACCACACCACTGTCACTTGAGGCACAGACCGCATGCGTTTGCCTGTGCTGGAAACATCTCACCCTACTGACAGTTAATTGCCATTATGGTCCAGCATTGATAGGGCACAGAGCACAAGTTTTTTTTTTTAAGAAGTGCTCCAGATGGCTCCTGATCCTAAGACAATCTCAGGAGAGGAAATGAATATGCAACAGAAACAAAGGAAAGTGGTTCACCTCTGCTGCACATTGCATTTTCTTTCTGACACGCAGTGGCAGCTCGTTGTCAGCCCGGCCATGGACCGGTGGGCTGAGATTCTAAGTGCCAGCATAAAGGCAGGCTGAGGAAAGATCTGAAGGGAGGTTGCCTCCTCCCAAGGGACATGGCCCTGGTGTCTCAGAATGCTGGCATAGAGAGCCCAACCCCTCAAAGAGAAAGGGCTAGTGTTTCCAGAGGTGACTGAGTTTGGAGGAGTCGGTGACATCGTTGTGCCAACAGGAGCTTTTCTTGTTGAAATCTTGTTCTTCCTAGCCCACACCTTTCTGCTGACAGCCCAAGCTTCTGATTTTAGAGGCTCAGCACAGCCCAGCAGCTTTACATGTGTTTCTTCTAGATGGATGCTGTGTACTCAGCTCTGTATCCAGGGGGCTTAGCAGCTGAGAGCATTTCTCCTGGTATAGCATAATACCACTGCAGACCTGGTGTCTTTGAATTGGCTTTGCACCCAGTGTAGGAGATAACAGATACCTTTCTGCAGTTACCAACCTGGAAGCTGCACTTGAATGTTTTTTACCTACCCCATTGTGTTTGTCTTCCTGCTCTGATCCCCCAAGGACTGAAGGATTTGCTTCGGATGCAAAGCAGGTAAAGCAACCCATTGTAAGCGAGTGCACCCACGTGTACACAAAAAGCATGGCCAGAATTCTGGGGGGAAAATAAAGCCAGGAGGAGGGAACATTGGAACCTGGGTTGCTTCTGGAATAGGTCTTGCTAGCATCCCCACACAGCTTTGGATATGTTTTTATGCAGCCAGGCAGAAGTTTACCTATATGGAAGAGATTAACTATAGAAGCTGCTACAGAAGGAGTTTGGCATCAGTCTAAAGGCTTAATAAGAGCAACACTGTCATGAATAAGGCCAGAACTGAAGAACAGCTGGGTCTGAGGACAATGGGTCATGATCCTCATTGGAGAGATCCCCAGTGAAGAGATTACCACCCAGAGCTCTCAGACAGCTGCAGGGTCTGTAAATTGTTTGGATGCTGTACATAAATCCAACAGGGATCACAAATCTGGGCCCTCTTTTAGAGCTCAACCATTGGTGGGAACACCTTGGTCTGAGGACTTCTCAGTACAAGCATCAGAAGCTGCTCAAGTATCAACAGCCCTGGCACTGCCAGAAAGAACTTCTCAGCCCAGAGCAGATGCACAGAGTGCAGCGTGGGTGTGGGATGAGCACCTCACCACAGCCAGTTCTGAGGGAACACCTTTGCCTCCCACTTTCCCCCAGTACACCTAATCTTGCTCAGCCTGCCATCCAAGCATCACACATGAGCCAAGGAGCCCACTCCAATGCTTTGCAGACTTAGACACTCATTTCCCTTAGACAAGGGGAATGCTGCCCTCTCATCACTTTTCCCCACAGCTGGCAGCAGCAGCTGCAGACAGCTGATGGCAGCAGGATGCACGTGATGAGAGGCACAGGGTGACATGGATCCTGCAGCTCTGGCACAGAATGGTGCCCTCACTTTCAGCTACCCTCTCCCTCTGACGCCAGAGACTGTCTGCTCTGGAATTCAGTCTCAAATCAAGGCCACGTTTGCTCGTGGCAACCTCTGAGCTACTCAAAACATTTTCCTGAGCCCACACAGCAAGATGAGATGCCACACTGAGCACGGAAGACACTTCTGTCATCTGCCAAGTAATAACGAATGCAGTTCACGACACTGGGATGTGTCAAAGCAGAAAATAACTGAGTAAACGGGTGGCTAAACAGAAACTAGACTGACATTTCAGAGATAGGAACAAGGAGATTTCCATTATAAACAATGAGCGTGTTCACATTCATTACACATTATCATTTTCTAAATAAAAGCAGCTCCCAGTAAGACATTTTGGAGGAAAGCCACTGTCTACAATTCATATTTTCCCTTATCACATCTCAGTGTTTGCCAAATTTCCCATAAATGCTGATGTAATTAGGAAAACACATTTTCCCCCTGCATAGTGCATTTTTGTCTTGCTTTTGAGTTGCTTTATTGGTGAAG
Source organism: Penelope pileata (assembly GCA_013396635.1). Taxonomy (NCBI): domain Eukaryota; kingdom Metazoa; phylum Chordata; class Aves; order Galliformes; family Cracidae; genus Penelope; species Penelope pileata. Next base: position 286,882 of record WBMW01003274.1, on the reverse strand, counting down.
CTGCCTCGAGGACAATACCAGTTGGCCAATAAATTCAGCATATGCTTAGTGTCTTTACATAGGTAGAAATCAGCTTTTCTTCCCAGTTGGACCCCACGTTATGTGATTTCTGGCTTGCTGGAAAAGAGGTTAAAGAGGTAAAGCTGAAGGAACACCAGAAATAAACTGCTGACATCTCAATATTTCCTCAGTTGTTAAAACAGCATGGCACATGCTTTGTTCTTCCTGTTCTGTTTCTTTAGTAGAAAACCCCATTTGCACATTCTAAGGAATATTTGCTAGCAAGCTTATTTGTGTAAAGAAACCTAAGCTGTAGTTCTGTAGAAACTGAGTAGTTTGCATTCTTTTAATCCATAACTTCAAAATATCCCAATTAGTTCATCCGTATACCTGTGGGGTTAATCTGAATTTTAATTTAGATGACCTTTGTCACACAGCAAGTGGTTATAGGTGATTGAACCGTGGGTTCTGTAGATTGCAGCTGTCCTTGAAAATCTATGATTGATGTATTTCTGAATATCACTGATCCACTGTAGAAAAAACAGCTTTTTTCAGGTGAGTGGACAGGAGGTTTTATTCAACAACACTGTCTCGAGAGCTCTGCAGAAGTATTCATTAACATAAACTTTTGGAAAGAATAAACTGTCTCAATCTGCATGCCTAAGTTTAACCTCTTGAAGAAGTCCCATGGTGCACAAATGGGATGGTGTAAGCAGTGCCACTGAAGTCATACTGAAGCACTTTGCAGAACTGAGCTGTGGACACCAGTGTTGGTCACTAACATCTGGTGCATGGGTTAGTGATGCTCTCTCCTCTGCTAATTATCCCTAACCATATTTGTATCCTGTGAGCTGTAATTAATTGAGGGGCCTGATGTTACTGATTCACATCTTACTGTGTTTCCCATTTTTTTCCTCGAGTATTTAAAGAAACTGGCCACTAAGACATAAAATCTTCCCGTAATGTGTTGAAAATACCAAGAGAAGAGCAGGTCATGTTTTTCTGACCTCCTCAAGCTTCTTCCCCACGGCACTCAGAAAGTGAGGGCAGAAAGGATGTCTACTGCTTAGGGAGCTGGATGGAGAGGCAGGAGGGTGCTTTCAGGTCCTGCTCCAGCAGTAAGCAGCCCAGTGACCTCAGGGAAGCTGCTGCACGTGTATTTTAACGCCATGTGAAAAACTGGAACAGTCTCTGAAGCAGCAGCTGGGACCCCACACCCTTTTCCTCCCTGCTTGCCACTTAGGCAAGGGCCACACCCACTCCAGAAATGAGGGAGAAAAGTTCTCTTGGGTAAATTACCCTTGGATTCTTTCCTATATAGCCTCCACTGTAAGGAGCAGAACTGGTGACTTGGAAGTACGATGTTCTGGGCACCCACTGGGAAGATGGCAGATGCAGGTCAGATATATGGGCTGCCTGTATAAGAGAAGCCACCAAGCTACTTTGTGCATAGTCCAGTTCAGGAGCGGCTGCCACAGGGTGTGCATGAGATTCATAGGTTGGACACAGTCCTGTCAGAGCCAGAGCTGCTTCACTTCTCCCATGAAAGGCACTTAGAAATTAGAACATCTCCTGTGCTTTATAGATAGGGGCATGACTTTCTCACCTAAAGGCATTCAAGGATATTTTTCCATTTGGGTTCTTCAGTAACAAGGGCCACCTTCAAGTACTGAGTGCAGTCCTCACGTGGCTTCAGTAGGTTCTCATATATATCTGTACTAAGGCCACTCATTCCTGCCTGTTTTTGTGGTCTTCAGAAAAAAAAGAAGAAGAAAATATCTGAGATAGAGGAAGAACTAACTCCTGACAGGTAAAGATTTTTTTTTTTTTACCTGAAAATTCAGACAATGATGGATTCTGTCTCCTTTGCAGTGGCTCCCCTGGCAAGCCTTTCAGTTCTTAATTCCAGGAGGAGCATCTCAGCATTGCTACAGCAGCCAGCATCAGGAGCCTTGCAGTAAAGTCTCTATAATAACAGCTATAAACTTCTATCAGAAGCCTAGAGGATAAAAATGTATCACACCCTCGGAGCACGTACACTTCAGCTGAAACCTTTGTGCATTCCCAGTGAACGCTACTGCCTCCCCACAACTGACGGTTTCACAGTACCACGCATAACAGGGTGCAACAGCACAGACCTTATTTCTCCTCATCTTCAGCACCATGCACAAATTGAGTGTAGTCTGCAGCTAGAGCCAGTCCCCATTAACTTCAGCGAGATTGTTTCCAGTTTGTAAAGCTGCACGTGTGACATTTAGGCAGGATATTGGCCCCATTTGCCTCTTTGCAATCCAGCCTGCAGGTGCAGATGCACCTGGCAGTTTGGCTGGCTGGCAGGTTTTCCATCTCAGCTGAGGTCTGATAAGGGAGGCTGCAGATAGGCCCCTGTGCTCTATCACTGCCTTGCAATGCCATGGGGCAGGAACAGCATGGAAACCCTCTGTCACTGCAGGAGGAAGCACATGAGATTCACCCATGAGTCCATTTGTGCAAGGCATGCACAGCCAGACCTGGACCAGATCACCTGGGTGCTGGCACTGCACAGTCATCGATCTCTTTACCTGCTTTAAAATGAAAAGGCTCTCCAAGCAAATATTTAAAATAAATGTTTCATGGATTATAACAGAGCGTGACCTATCATACAAGAACAGTGCTGAAGTCTAACAAATGTATGCACATTGAGAGCACATGCTTTTTAATAGCTGGCTCTTAATTGGAATTTGTGGCATTTGGGGTCCACGCTTTGCTCCTCTCTGCTGAGCAGGGAAGGAGGAAGCATTCCAGAAGTAACCAAGGAAAGTTCAGGTTCATTTCAGTTTTGGCACAGTGGAAGGGCACAGGGGCTTTAGTCAGCAGAGACTGATCACATCACACCTACTGAGAGGAGGCTGGAGGCATGCATCATGAAGCGTGCACTGCAGAAATAACGACAGGAAAAGCAGAAGTCATGCTCCCAACAGAACTGCCAGGTTAGCCCCTTCTCCCTGCTTGTTTTATGATGTAAAATCACTGAGAATGAAAGCAAGAGCCAGAGTGGCAAAGTGGACTCAAGCTTTGTATTTGCTTATTTCTACTCCTGCATTCATTGTGCCGCTAGCACTGCATCACCATAAAACTTCCCAGCTGAAATGGAAAGAGGCTCAAATTATATATGTGCTTTTATTATCCAGCTGAGAGCTTCTGTTAAGTGTTTTTATTGTAACAATATCAGAATGTCCCGATTTCTGGCAGAAAGAAAAAGCTTAGATACTGAAAGGGGAGGGTGTGACAAGTGCAGAAATGGTGGAAGACCCAGAAGGGCTCAGGTCTGTACTGTTTACACCAACAAGATAATGAGAACTTCAGACAGCTATCTTCATTTTTTGAAGTCCTTGAGGCAATATCAATCTGTACAACCTACTGCCAAAAAATGTCACTGAAATTAGTTTTTAGATAGATCTCCAAAAGGGAGACTAAGCAGAAAACTGAATGCAAATGTAAGCGTATTAAATCTTTGATTACTGGGAGCTGTTTCCAGCCACTAACAGAGACAGGAAGAAACCCTTCCCCTGCACAAGGTGTGTCATAGTTTCTGCTGTGCAGATTTCCCCCAATCTCCTGGCCGCCATCACCCAAGCAGTGCAGTAGATGGATCACTGATTGCTTGAGTTGAGTCATTCCCAGTATGTTCCTGACGAGGTGGCTCTGTCGCAAACAGAGTAAATTCCAGGAAGAATTAATGAATTACCACTCATTGGAGAGCTAAGTGAATAGGTATAGTAGTTTTAGGATTGCTATTATTGTGTAATTTAAAAATAATTTCTCTGTAATTGATATTAATGAATGAGTCTATTACAGGAGTCATAACTGATCTCGCATCACCTGGAAGTGGGCAGAGGGAGCGGTGCAGGAGGCAGTGGGAAAGGATCGCTTGCCATAACGCAGGAAGCAGTGCTTATTGATTTCATATTGATGGAGCTAATCTCCTTCACCTCTGAGCTACAAAGCACATTTGTAAAGCTGGGGAAGCATAAATAACTCAGAGGCTAGTTCAGTTACCGAAGGACTGAGCTTTTATTTGCAGTGCCCCAGAACTTCTGAGTGATGTCTCTTGTCCACAGGACCATCGATTCCCTGTACAGGGAACTGGTGGAAGAGGGAGTGCTGATAAAAGCCAAGGCAGTGAATCTCTCCGATTATGTTGGTAAGGTACACATTTTACTACTAATACTGTGTTTAGTCTAACCAAACCTCCAACCATTCAAGGTTCACTAACTCCCATTTTCATTCAAGAATGAGTTCAAGAGTAATAACAATTTTAGGACTTTCCAACTTGAATACCTGTAGCCATGTATGCAAATCAGGTCTGTGCCTTTCACTTCTGCTCCTGAAGCCAGGGCCTGTTTGTAGAGCTGGTGCTCAGCTCCAGGCACCAGCACCTGGAGGCCTTGGATGGATTTGGATGTCACAAGCAACTGAGGTGTAACCAGGACATCCTTTGAGGGCAGGCGGCAAAAATTCACTTTTTCCCTCCACCTCCCTGACTGCCCCCAAACCTTGAGGCGTGTCTGGGCCTTGATTTGAATGAAATATCTCTGCCCAGTTCTGCATTTCCCCGTTTGTTACCTGCAGCTGCAGGCAGACATCAGCCCCTGTCCCACCCAGAGCTACAAACCCACTCGCAGGCTTCACAGGGGTCTGCTGCCATCTCCAAGGCATTTAGCCTCAGCAGCAAACTCAGTTGTGTCCAGGACCACCATTATTTTTTAAGAAATCCAGAAGCTATGTGCCACTGGCTGTTGGTACAGTATGTGGGCCAGGAAAGCTGGATTCTTGCACATCACCTCTATGCAATCCCTTGTAAGCAACACTCAGTGCCTTTAGGGTCTCTGCCAACTTGACTGAAGTCTGAATTAATAAGTATTCTACCTATTTTTGTACTCTTTAATGAGCACACAGTACAGTAATAATGGAAGCTTTCCATTATTCCTTCACTCACCCGACCGATACTGTCTGTCCTTCCCAAGGTCACTTCTGTCCAGCGGACATTCCCTGCTGCAGATGTTTTGGGAGCACACAGATAACAATTAACAGCTGGCAACATCAAACTTGGAGCAGGCTGAGATGTATTTGGGCCATCTTCCCTTGACCCTGAGGTCTGAAGCCTTGGCTTCTCTGCAACACAAAGGCTGCTCCAGGTCACAATAGCAACACTCCCAGCAGCAGAAGATCTTGGGCACAAAATGCAGAGCTCAGTGATGCCCATTTGTCTGCACCCATGGCAGGTCCCCAACATATCACAGCACAGGCAGCACCAAGGTGGCCAATGCAGCATTCCCCATACAGGGATCAGTCATGCTGTTTAGGCTCCCGGAGCAAGATACAGAAGGTATTTGAAATTGGCCTAGGTATTGGACTTCAAAAATCTTTTTTCATGCTAAAAATCTCCCTTTAAGTCTCCAAGGGCACCAAGCCTGCAGAAAAATCAGTCCTCATCTGCTCTGCAGCCTGGGGAAGGTCACTCACTCCCAGTTCCTGGGAAAAGGACAAAGGGTGGAAGCGTGCTGCACAGCCAGCAAAGGCACCAAAATGTCCCTCTATGACAAACTGACATCACTGAACTAATTTTCTTGGTGACCTTATCTAAATTAGTCAGAGAATATCCACCGTGATTTATGTTCAGTTGCAATTAAACCCTTTGATGCCTTCTAATTAAATCTGTGAAGATTAATTCCTATCCAGTTCTTTTGATTTCTCCTTAAATAAAAGATAAAACCTGAAATGAATTTTATTCTTCAAAGGGGAGGGGCAGTGCCACCAAGTCTTTTTGCCCCAAATCACAGCCCTACTTCCTCCCTCAGCCAATGCTGGTGTACCTGTTCCAGAGAGCTCTGGTGCTCTCCCTTTTTCTCCCCGGTAGAACACAATATACTGTTATTTTTCACTAATATTCACCATGATTACATGCAATTTACGCTAAAAAATAACCACCAACAGCATTGCCACGAGTACCCTTGCTTGTGGCCTGTCCCTTTGGTTTCTAACACGTCTCATGTACGGACTTGGACAGGCCAGGCAATGTGATCATGGTTCTGTAACAAGAGCTGAGGCAAGATTACATCAGCTTGGTTCATGTCTGTGATTTTTCACTTCCTTGGTTCTTTTTTTGTTTGGTTTTTTTTGGAAAAACAAAGGTGAACTGCAAAGCAATATCCCCACCAAATTAGGTGAAGCACTTAAATATCTCACATTGAGAGAAGCTGAGATATGACACGGCCAGGGGAAAATCTTCTTAAAATCTCTTTTCCCCTTTTCTGAAATCCTTTTGATAGAGTGTGGTTCACTGGGATTCCAGCCCTGCAAAACCCCAAATCTAAAAACCCTTTGCCAGCGGTGTGATTTATGGCTCTGCTAATTATTCTTCTCCACAAAGTTTCTTGAAAAGGTTCTTCGAGACTGACTGAGCACATTGAATGTGGTTTTCATCATCCCAGTTCCCCTTTCTTGTTTCTAGGGGCCACATTCCACAATATTGCCCCATTTGAGTCCCTGTCCCATGATGGCACAGCGTTTGGGAGCGTGTTACATTGGTGTTATATCGGTATCCTGTGGCAGTTTTTCATTCTTTGAGCTATGCATTTTACAGCAACGCAGTATCACAAGTATTGAGCCCATGCTTCCTCCCTGCAGGTGAGTACAGCTACCTGGGGACCACCCTCCATCAGGCAGGAGTAGAGCCCATGCCCTCGCTCGCAGATGTCAGGCAGCTGGTAACGCTGTATGGAATCCTGCCATTAGGTAAGAGCTCTGCAAAAACCACTGCAGGGCAGACTGCAATGGCTTTGCTTCCCATCACCAACGTGCATTTTTACCGGCTTTGACAGGGCTTGATTAATTGTAATCTAAAGCATTTTGCGGTGTAATTGTTTTTCAATTAAGTGTTCCGAGTGAAGACCGTATCATTTTAATAGTGCATAAAGGAGCTTGCACATGCTGTTGTCAGGTATTGCATTTCCATACCATCTCTGTTTGCATGTTAACAGTTTGTGAATGGCAGCACATAAAAGGAAATCACTTGGGAAAGATAATAGCTAAAACAAGCTCCAGTGATCAAAATTAATCAAGTTAAGGGAAGGGCTAAGGTTGCAATTTACCTTTTACAAGCTGGCTAATGTTACTCAGTACTAAACAATGCAATCATTTAAGGAATTAGTCTGAGTATGTTTTGGACATCAGAGAGAGCACTTGTAAATGCCCTTGCAGTTTGAATGCCAAGTCTAAGCAATGTCTAACAAAGCTTTGCTGGGTTAGGTTCTTTACTTTTAATGTAAAATCTGCCCCATGTTTTGCTTGGGAATGGCATCAAGCCAAGCTCTGCTGATTGCAAGAAGTGCCTGTCTCAAGGGCCTCTGCTCATACTTCACTTACATCATTTTCTGTTTGTAATTTGATTTTGGGGAGATTTTAACTAAGCATATCCACGCCCAGGCAGCATAATTGTCAGCTCATCCCTTCTATAAGGTAGCATCGCATCTCAGTGTCTCCCATTCTGGCAAGTGGCACAAAGATGGCAGAGCCTTCTGCTTTCCCCTGCCCTTTTCATGCCTTCCAGAAGGAGAAGTGCTCAGGCTGCTTGGGCTGCACACGCTCTGTGGTCTTTCTCATGCAGGAGGGCAGTCCAGCTGTCCCCCAGCTCTTGTTCATCTGGGATTTGGGAAGAAACATCTCTTCTCCAAAGAGTGCTCATTCTGCTTTTCAGCTCCCTCTGAAGAGTCAGGTTAAGGAACACGATGCTAGCAGCACCCTGCTGGCAGCGTCAATGGGGTCCTTCCTGTCCAAAATCTTCTCATCTAGTTTTGGGTAAATGCTCAGGGGTTGGCCACAAGCTTGGCCGCAGTCAGCTGGGAGACTCCAGCAGTTCTCCCTGTCTGCGCCAACTCCACATGGTGTTTCACATATCAGATAACTCCTCCAAGGTTATGTTTTAACACCATCTAATCGAGTGAAATCAAGCCCCAAGACGCTCCCAAAGCAGGAGGAAAGAAAGCCCGTAAATTTTCTACTATTTATGAAATTGGCAAAAACTCTAAGGAGAAGAGACCCAGGACTTGTTAAACAAACAGTGGATTTGCAATAGCAGTTTGAAAAATGCCTTTGTGTAAATATTGCCTGAGCCAAAAAAGTCACAGGAATGGTTTCACCTTTTGGGCAGTATGTTATGGATGACGTTTTACTTGATTCGTCTCAGAACTAGTTAATCATGATATAATTGTGTACGTGGAGAAGTTTTTTCTTTAAGTTTTCACCTGATAGCAAGGAAAGCTCCAGCTGAAATGGCATTGAGAAAATAAGTAGCTGAAAGGAGAGAGAGTGGTAGAAGATATACTTCATCTTTAGCCACAGAGGAGTCTGCTGCTCCCCTCATAATAAATCTTTGTGTAATAGTAATGGATTGGTACAAAATGACCATATGTTCATAAAGGCTGGGTGACTGACAACTTCACTACATCCTGCACAGGGCTGAAATAATGGCATTTATCTTAGCACTCACTTCATTGTCATTTGTGTGGAATGTTAATTCTTTAGGGCTCAAGTAAACAGCATGGTTACATTTTTTTTTAAATACCACTCTGTCTCCCTTCTCCCAAACCCTTCTTTAAAGTTAAGTCCTGAGTTTCTCCTTCTCTTGTATGTCTGGGGGACTGCTCCAGGCTGGTCTCCCTCAGCACTCCACCAGCCTTGGAGCTGGTTTCCCACCAGTCCCATAGGCTGACAGCCATCAGTCTCAAAGGCCTTCAGAAGCGGATGCACATGCAGCATTTTAAAGTCTGACTTGGTGACAATCACCACTACCAAGTTAGGATTTTTTTCAGATGAAAACAGTGATTTTACTATGTGGGTGTGAATGAAGGATTTTGGAGTGGAGCTAGCCTAGGTGACAAGTGGTCAGTCTTAAATGTTGTTAGTGCTCAGTGAGCACTGAAGAGGAAGAAATGCCAAAAAAAGGGAGGTGCAGACAGAAAGTAAATGAGAGGAAGTAAAATGCTTGGTAACATCTGGTTTCAAAATCACTGACAAATGCTGCTGTAATAGATAGTCCCACTAGTTTGTTTTCTCTAAAGCTGAGGAAGCTGGAAAGCATCACTTCAGGCAGTGGTGGGAAGGAATTCTGCTGGCCCTGTGTACAGCACGAATCCATGCCCATGTCAAGTCACAGAAAGTGAAGGCCTGCTCTGACAAATGCCAAGCTTAAAGGCACGTGTGTATCTCTGACTATACCTCTGCGTGATGGCTGATGGGGTTAGTTAACGGCTGTTAGTTCAAGTGTGCTATTGCCACAGCTCTGGTTATGCAGAATTAACTCCAGAGCTCTTGTGCTACATTAATGAAACAATGAATTCACATTATAAAATATTTAATGTGAAGAGAAAAGGTAGAATCATTCCATTACCTTTATGGCAGACTTAAATGAAAGCAATAATTGTGCCATATGCTTTTTTACAGGTTCCCAAACAGTCCATGAGAAGGCTCCTTTGGTGAAAGCCTTGTTACTAGCTGGACCCACTGGCGTTGGAAAGAAAATGCTGGTCCATGCCATCTGCACAGAAACAGGAGCCAACCTCTTCAACTTATCTGCTTCCAACATTGCTGGGAAGTATCCAGGCAAGAATGGCGTGCTCATGTTGCTTCACATGGTTCTCAAGGTACTGTGCTCTGTGTACTTCCCTACAAAGTTGTTTCAGATTGTCACAGCTTTTACAGAACAGAGAACTGTACTGTAGTTCCTTCTCTCTGAGCTCTGGTTGCAGCAGGTACACCAGTCACATCAGGTCCAAAGCAGTGCCAACCCAAATTTGAAATCCCCTTCTTGTTTTCGAGACTTTCAAACCACTTGCTGACAGCCAGCATGCTTGCCACTGTTGAGGATGTAATGCCCCTTGAGAAATCACTTGTAGTAGCCATATTTTTCACGTTAGCATTTGTATAAGCTTTATGTTACCTCGAATACGAAAAGCATCAGATAAAAAAAATTTCTGTTTTCTGTTTATGTGCACATTAGTCAGGAATGCTTGCCATGCAGCATTTAATCAAATACTTGACTAGGGGAGGTCAGAAATTTCCTCCCTGGGACTATTGCTGCAAAACAGCTCTCCCCTGTACTGCTCTCTGTTTACCTATCAGCAAGCTTTTCAAAAGAGGGAATCTTACTTCAGGATTCCATTAACAGAAATATATGAGAAGTCTGTAAATGAAGCAAGGCGTATGAACTGTGAAGAACATATCCCAAACCCTCATCAGAGAAAGAGACACTATCCTGGCAGGATTTCTTCACGTTCTAAGTCCTCAGCATTTCTGCTAAGGAAGGAAGCTGGTAGACATTTCCAGAAGAAATACTCTTAGAAAGAAAAAACGCAGCACATACACCAGAAATAGCCAAATGCAATATTTTTCCTATGCCAGAGGCCTGCTGAAAGGCTGAATTCAAATTGGCTTTCCCTAGGTTTTATCAGAAGTATTGCATTACATCCAGCATTACAGCAGCTTTTGTGACAGGTGTCTCCATCCCCAGAAAAGACAGGTTTCACAGTTAAAAGTAAAGCAGTCCCCAAGGACCCTATTTCTCGCTGGTCAGAGCAGTGCCTAAGGAAAAACTGTGGTGCTGTGATCACAGCCCTTTGATGCTGTACCACTAACACTGGGGTAGCACTCCCTGTCACAGGCTAGTGGCATCAGACTGTGCTAGTACTCCCTCTCCTCCCTCCACTCCACGTTTCACCCTTCTCTGCTTAGTTGCTGTGCCCTCATCAGTAGCAAAGCACGTCTGGCTGCAGGCAGGACACACACCATCCTTTCCATTAGCCTGTCCCTGCTAGAGCACAAGGCCCTTAAGCACAGGAGAGAGGAGGTCAGTGTTTTTACACCTATAGAAGGTTCCAGCTGAAGATACTAAGGTGAGCTTTTTTAGTATACTCATAATATGTATGTTTCAGATGGTATATAAAGTATGCGTATGCATACTATATATGTACACACATTATGTTCATATATATGTACATAAGTATGCATGTGTTTATCTGTAAAACTCCTTAAATTTTTCCAGATCATATGAAATCAAATGGTAAGATTATTCAACACTTTCTCCAAAATTAGGGAGAAGCAACCCAAATTTACTTCTCTACTGTAGCCCCTACAAAAGTAGGGGTGATACTTTAGGGCACCTCCATGGGGTGCCAGGATGGAAGTTGCTCACAGTCAGTCACATGAAATAAGTTCAACTGCAGCAGCATTACTGCTCCAAACTCCACTCCTGTAGTAACAGAAAATAGTAGAGCATCGTCTCTCTTCCCAAACAATACTTTATCTGCATGTTAATTTCTCTACCAACAAATGCTGGCATAACAGCTGTCTTAGCATCGTTCAAGTCAACTATGTTTGATTTCCATTCCTAATTCCTTTGGTTGTTTGACCTCTCCCTGCCACTTTCCGTCCCAATGGCTGGGTCACTAATTTGTCCAATCTGTTCATTATTTTGACTTGGATTGTGTAGGTTCTTAGAGCCAGGCTGGAAGCCATCCTCCCATCTACACAGCCAGCACTCTCAGTCTGCTCTCACCACTGCAGTTACAGTCCCTCTTTATTTGGCCTTGACAATGCCAAATGTCATTTTTCCTGTCTCTGGGAGTGAAGTTTGTACCACAGCCGCCCACTCCACTTGTCCTACCATCAGTTGTTGCTTCTTTACAGCATCCAATAATCCCATCCAGTATCATAGTCTTACACCTGGGATGGAATAATTCCATGCAGCAGCACAGGTCCAGGCTGTAGCCCAGTGGCATAAAGATTGGAATTTGCCAGGGACAACAAGTTGAACGTGAGTCAACAGTGTGCCTTTGCAGCAAGGAGTCATTCACATTCTGGTCTGTATCACCACCAAGGCTTTCTCCAACCCCTTAAAGCAAGTTATTCCCCTCTATTTAGCACTTGGACACTGGATAGTTTCCCATGTTGGGCTCCCCCGTACAAATACAGGCATTGACAATCAGGTAAGGCCGGTGGAGAGCTGTGAAGATGAGACAGCTGGAATATATGACATACATGGAGAAGCTGGAAGAGTAGGATTTGTTCAGCTTAAGAAGAGAAGGCTGGAAAGAGTGGGAGCCTAACTGCTGTTTTCAGCTGCTTTGTGGAATAGTACTAAAAACACAGCCAAACTTTTCTTAGAGATGCACAGTGGCAGGACAAGAGGCAGTGGACACATGCTGCATCATGGGAAAACTTGTATGTGATTGTGAAACTTTCCATATGTGGGCAGTTTAATATTGGAAGAACTTGCCCAGAGAGGCTCTGGCATCTCCGTCCTTCCAGGTCCTTGAATCTCAACAGGACACAGGAATCAATCAGGACACAGTCCTGAGGCACCTGCTGACTCCACTTTGAGCAGGGTGTTGCACCAGGCGTTTCTAGAACTCCCTTCCAAACTTATTTCTTGATTCTAATAAGCTATGTCTCTTCAGGAGAGATCTCCACCCTGCCAACTTGGTCAATATTACCAGGTTAGCTCCCACCTTTGATCTGTTGCCATCATCACTCAGAGCTGAGTAGGTTGCCCTTCACAACTTGGAGCCCTGTGCCTACAAACAACCACCTTCCTTCAAGTTTTGTCTTCACAGCCATGGCTGAGAGTTACCTGGCAACAGTTAGAGCACAGTTACCCAAGCTAAAGCAAATGCAAGACACACATTGCAAACAAATTCCATTAGGAACCTGAACACATTTTTCCTGAAAAAAAGTTCATTTTTTGCCATGGTGAAAATGTCAGGTACATATCTGAATTATTGTGAGACCTCGATACAGGTTGGGATATGTAGCATAAGCCGTGAAAGCAAGTGGTATCCTGCAGCTGACATGTAGAATGAGAGCTGGAAGTATGAAATGCTACTGTCTGAGCTACTGGGGCACACCTTGTTAAAGTGCTCTGCATGCAGGTGATTGCTGAAAGATTCACCAAATCTGTGTAATCAGGCACTTCTGGTCCTGTTTTTTGTTTTGCAAACAGGAACTGTGACTGTAGTCAAGTAAGCTTTCTGCTCCATCCTTCCAGCAGTGCCTTTTACAGAGTCAGTGAAGCATAACGCAGATCTTCCACTTGCAGGTGAATGACAGGAAACATGGCAGTTGGTTTTCTGTTGTCATACAAGCCATGTAATCATTGTTAAAAGCCAGGATTTACTAAATACAAATTAATGGTGCTCTGTGATAAAGGTGAAGTAACCTCACATTTTCTTTTACCAATCACATCTGCAAACAGAGTTTCTATAATGAAAGGCAACTCTGGAGAGCATAAGATGACCATTAAGAAGCTTTCTGTCCATAACTGAGTGTTGGCTGCTGGCAGTTGTTCCGTGGGAGACACCCTAAACAAGTAAACAGCCCTGGAAAAAATGTAGATTTAATTTGTTTCAGATGCAAGAACCAAATCCATTTCTTTTCTCTTCCCTTATTTCTGGGAGGAGACTTGCAAGAGACATACCAGCCCTGATCCAAAAGAGAGACTGTCTGTTACTCAAAGCATTCATTTTAAATGTCACGTGAAGGAAATGATTTCTCATACCAGAGCAGGAAAACACCGACATTTCAATCTGCCCATTCAAAGGAAATGTAAGGGAGATTAATATTGAGTAGGAAACCTATTGAAAGAAGCTGGGAACACCAAGCCCCAGCAATTGTGTTCTCCACAGAGACACAAAGCCCCCCAGATCAGCTCTGCTTCTGAAAAGAGGGGATCTGTCTGTAACACACAAGGGCTTCCCAACACCAGTCTCATCCTTCTAGTGCCAACCAGAGCATCCTGGGACATGTCAGCTGAGCCACTTTTTCCATGTGTTGAGCCAACTGGAACTCTCTGGAGTTCTCTGCCAGCTTGTACCAACCAAGGGCCTGGCTCTGCCCTGTTCCCATCAGGGCACAGACTGCTGCAGCTTGTATATGAGATGTGAGGAAAGACAGTGAAGGCAGCATAGGAACAAAAGCAAACCCAGAAAGGATCATGGAAAAAAGGTAGAAGGCATGACTGTGACACAGAGGTGTAAAAATGCAGATAGTTCATAAGGCTCAACTCCAAGGCAATAAAAGCGGCAAGCAGCGATCATCCATTAGCAGCCATAAGGCAGCCATCAGGTTAATCACTACCAGAGTGCAAAAACCCCTGTAAGGTCCTTTAGCAGGGCCACAGCAGCAACAGAAAGCTCATTGTGCAAAAAGCCACACGTGGGAAAAGGTTACAAGTGCAGCACTGACCAGGCTAAAAGGTTGGGAAAGGTGGTCAGGAGGAAATACGAGCACAGAAGTCATGTAAGTGCACCAACAGCTTGGTGCACGCTGTGCAGACATCCTGCTGAGCAGGGAGTTCTGCAGTGCAGCAGGCTGCAGAAGTACTTCAACACCACGCTTGTCAGAAGCCTGCACTATCAGGCTCTTTGGTTATGCTATGTAGCAAATTGGAGCTGAATGTAAGTGTTATACCAAAAAGAAAAACGATGGAGTTTGTTCAAGATTAATTGGAATGACCCTTGTGTTGAAAGGCAGCAGAATTTTGAAGCCTGTCATCAGTATTTTTCCACTGAATCAAGTTCAGTCATTTGTAACCACTGCTGCATTGTCCCTGTGGAGGGGCCGTTTTTTGGACAATCTGAACAACCAGGTACAGTTTACCTTAATGCAGTGTATTTAGCATTTCATTACCAAAAGAGACTCTTCCATTACAACTGGTATTTGGATACAGAACTATCAGCCTTTCTTCTGGCTGTGCAACCCTTACCTCGATGCAGTGCAGCCTGCCAGGAGCCTAAACCCTTAAGGTGAGGAACACCACCAGCGCTCAGGCAGTGTCATTTCTGTGACAGCAGCTTCGCGCTGTGTTACTTTGTAATGCTGAAAAAGGAAATGCATCCTGTTGGAGGGTAGCATTTATAGTTATTTTCTCTCTGGCAAACCTTGGCATCATCGCTGTAGCACCGAAATACTTGGTCTGATCAGAGGCTTCAGCATCCTGCTGCTTTGGAGCATTTCCATGAATATGAACTACAGATTGAGCAGCTTTCAGAAATAAATTGATCTTGAGGAAATCTCCATCTTTTAAGCAAATGCCGTCAAAACCTTCAGGTTTGGAGGGGCCACATGCATGCATCCCCTGAAAGAATTGAGTTTCTGTACTTTGATGTATGCTGGTTTAACTCTGAAAGTTAAACTCAGGCTTGAAAAGCTTAACCCAAGCTTACAAAAACGCTGATTGATCTTTGATGAGTGTTGATAGAAATCTGAAAAAGGTGGGGGTTTTTTCATAACGATTTTCTGAAGCAGCAAATGAAGCCTCCCAGGCCATCACAGAGAGCAGTTTGCAGCAGACGCAGCTGCTGACACAGGGCAGAATGAGAAGGGTGAAGGAGCCATCTGCTGGCAGCTCCCACAAACTGTGGAAGGCAGCAGAGCTAATAACATTTCAATTACAAATTAATTACGTACAGTGCATTTAATTATCCATGGATTCAAACTGTCCGTGGATAATTCAGATGAAGCGCTTTCACAGGGATATACAGTCTGCTACATATCTGCCAACAATTTAAATTAGATGCCAGTGGCTTCTGGGTGTCTGAGCTGTTGTCTGAAGAAGACAAAAGCCCAAACACAGTGCACTGAATTCTGTTATGTTAGTGCTACCAGCACTAGAAAAATATGAAGTGGCCTACATCCAAGTCTTTGCCACAAAACATAAAGCACAGGAAAGCATCTATTTAAGAGACAGAATTGGGTACATTCGTGGTATTTCCACTTAACTGGTGTGGAAATAAAGGGTTCAAAAAAGAAGCCTGCAGGTGTAGGTGTTCTTCCTTACGAGTTAAAATGAAACCATGGGCTGATTAAAACCTTCAGGCTCTGTTTTAGAGCTGCTAACCACAGAAGCCACAGAGCCAAGTGGGGAAGAGCTGTGTCTCCAGGCAGTGGCCCTGCTGAAAAGCCAACGTGGCTTTCTTTGAAGCACATAAGCAGAGCTCAGCCACCGCCAGCAGCTTTAATAGCCTCCATCACCTCCCCCAACCTTATCCCCTGTGTCAGATCACACTGCAGCATCAGACACACAGGTATGGAGGAAATACTGCAGAGCAGCTGCTGGGTTGGGTGAGGGTCTCTGACTCAGAATTTCCATGCGTCAAAGTAGATTTCATAGTGCATGAAATGCAAATATCATCATCTTTCTGTTCTTTGTAAGAATTATACAAAGAATCCCCATTTTACCATCTCCACTACAGGACCACAGCCACAATGCTCTTCTACTTGCCCCCACACCTGCATATAAGCAGCTAGGAGCTGATTGAATTCACCTGCAAGTGCAAATCAGCAGGGCTGTTTGCATTTCCTGCAGGTGTCTGAGTTCAGGATGCTCAGCAGAAAAACCCTGAGCCTGGGGCTGCTGTGCAGCTCAGAAGACCACAAACTTGCTCTCTCCAATGTACCTTGTAGAGTGTGGGCAGGTTCAGGAACATGTAAAACATACCTCTGAGAACAGATATATAGAAGATAGATAAGAAGCATGTGACCTTAAAAGGGCAGCTATTACTTCTGTGCTGCTTTAATTTGTCATTTCATTCCAGCTTGCTTACTCAGTATGCTGTTGGACTGAGAAGTTTCCCCTAAAGAGGTTCATACAGATAAGCATTCACATTGCTGCCAGGGCCCACATATCCATTTTTGCAGGATTTGCATATCATTTTTCATGATATGGGTTTCTTTAATCCTCATTATTAGCGCCTACTTTCCAACAAAGGAAAAAGCTCTATTTTCCTCCGTGGAACCGCTCTGAGCTTGGAGGTACCACTTGTCATATTCTAGGACTGACAGCATTACTGCAGATAAAGTGTCACATGCCAAAGGTGGCATTGTTTCCACCTCACCCCGTCAGCAGCACAAACAAGCCCAACAGCTTTCATCTACCATTCTTTTCCCCCATCTTCAATCCATTTTTACGGCACAGATGTACGCGTGCTCTTGGTGCTTTTGTAGCGCAGCCATTAAAACGAACTGGGGTGCTTTGAAGGAAGATGCTCACAACTTAATTCTTCCCGCACAGGCTGTCAGTCAGACACTGAGCTTATGATGTATACAACCTATCGATTTTGTAAGCTCCTTCCTGGAAGCAGCAGCTTCAACTCAGGGAAAAAAGAAAGCGGAGAAGAAGAATGCTTTCTCGTTACCCGATGACTCCTCAAGCCATCGCTTTTGTTGCTGAGCAAACTAGCACGGCTCTGAGAGCCACTGGAAAGTGATTAAAATTTGGCAGTAGAATGTCTAAACCACTGGCGTTTCTATAGCAATGGGGAGAGTGCAAGATGTGAAGAAGCCTGTAGCATTGCTGCCATCCTGCTGTGAACCAGAGGTATAGAGCGCTGACTTTGGAGCTGGAAAGCCTGTTTCTATAGACCCCCCCCTTCAGATTTAACAAGCTCCATTTTAATTCTTGGGCTAACTGCAGACGAAATGCTGTGTTGTAAGCCAGAAGATTGCACACCAGCCTATTTTGCTGAAGGATTAGTAGCATCATTGCTCATTCAATAGCCATGCCTTTCCTGTCTCCCCATCTCCCCATCTGCTTTGCCCATAGGAGAGATCCTCTGGGCAGCCAGCATAAAGCTGCTGGTGGTCTGCTTGCCACTGAGCTCCACGTCCTGCTTCCTTTTGCAGAACTGCGGCTGAATTGGAGCTGGGAAATGCAGCATAAGCGTAGCAGGGGAACGATCCAATTTGGGATGAGTTCTTAATGTCAGGTTCCTCAGCAGAATCCATTTGATTTGCCAAAACCACCGAGCAGAGCCAGTGCTATCCAGGAGTGATGAACATTTCTGGGAAAAAAATAAACCAAGCTAATTTTAACTGCTGAAATATGGATTCGGAAGCATAATTATAGGCACCCAGGTATGAAACTGTAGCCATTTTAATCAACTTCTTGCATTCTCTCTCCCATTTTCCCTTAGGTGGCTAGGCAGCTACAGCCTTCAGTCGTGTGGATTGGAGACACAGAGAAAACCTTTTATAAAACAGTGCCAAAGGCTGAAGAACGGGTGAGGTGCTCCTTTTTTATTTTGGTGCAGATCATTTCTCCTGTTGTATTGCAGCCAACACAAAGGCACAGGTGTATTTCTTAGCTTAGCACACACCAGTATGACCAAATCTGCCAAAGCTTGCTTGATAAAAGCTCATCTCACTAACATTTTTTTTTTCTTTTGAGAGAGTCTTGTGACCTCTTGGGGGCTCTTAAGAAGTCGCAATTCTCTCCTACGCACCCATACTTGCTTTGTTTAAAAATAGTCCGGTCACTGCTCATCAGTGCACTGAAAAGCAGGAGAGGATAATGGAGAGTTTCAAAATATGAAGCAAGAAACTAAAAGTTAAGATGAGCTTAAATTGTTCAGCTCTATTAATTTGAGAAATTGCATGGAGCCAAAGTGAACAATAAAGTAACAAGGATAAATTTCCACTGTGAAAACAAATAGCATATATTAAATAGTTACATTTACAGATTATTTTCTTTGGACTCCCAGGAGTCCTATTTCCACTGCTTCCATTCCTTCCTGTCTTGTCTTCCCCACCAGAAAGAAAATTAAAGCACTGCCCAATAGGCACAGCAACTCACTCGCCACAGCAGAGAGCAATTCACCTGAAATCCTGATTAGATTCATGCTGCTTGCAAAATATTTTGCTTTTAGAGCTCCACGTGAAAAATGAAACCTTTTTTCCTAAGGCAAGTCCCGTGTATTTAGGCTATGCAGTGGGCACACACCTGGTGTTTTGGAGGACCTTATCAGCTTGGATGAGGCCACCAGCTGCTGTGAGGGCCACATGAGCTCCTGGGTGTGCAGCACTGGATGCCCTCTAGTGGCTCTTAAACTGAAAGTAAACGTTCTCTTGGGCTCAAACTTGGGCAGCAAGTGCAGATGGGGATTAAAATTAAGACTAGAGGCCAAAGATTGCCTGGAGTACTTGTGATCTTTATCTGTTTTGAAAGACACCAGTGAGGAAAAATTTCTCCCCATGCCCTCCTCAGAGTCAGGGATACCACCTCTCCCTGCTATCCTATCACAAGATCTGCAGGTCCTTAATGGAATGTCTCTTGTGTGCTTGGTGGGAAAGGACAGCTCCAGGCCTGAAATCACTCCTGTCCCACAGAGCTCACAGCACAACCAGTATTTGGAGCCAGAGAGCATGAAAGAGGAGGGACAGGCACTGGTGAGCAGCAGTGTGGGGAGCCTTCCTGAGGAGCACCTCAGGAATCATAGAATCATAGAATCATAGAAACACTAGGTTGGAAAGGACCTACAAGATCATCTAGTCCAACTGTTCTCCTATCACCATCCCTACCCACTAAGCTACTAAATCATATCCCTTAGCACCTCATCCAGACGCTTCTTGAACAGCACCAGGGATGGTGACTCCACCACCTCCCTAGGCAGGCCATTCCAGTGCCTGACCACTCTTTCAGAGAAAAAGTTTTTCCTTATATCCAGTCTAAATCTTCCCTGGCGCAACTTGTGGCCATTCCCTCTCGTCCTGTCATTAGTTATCTGGGAGAAGAGGCCGACCCCCTCCTCACCACAACCTCCCTTCAGGAAGCTGTACAGTGCGATGAGGTCTCCCCTGAGCCTCCTCTTCTCCAGACTGAACAATCCCAGCTCCCTCAGCCGCTCCCCATCAGACTTGTGCTCTAGGCCCCTCACCAGTTTTGCCCTTCTCTGAACACGTTCCAGGGCCTCAATGTCTTTCTTGTAGTGAGGAGAGGTGGGTTATGGAGAAGAGCTAAATTCAACCCTCAGAGGAGGCCAGAGCAAGTGGAAGACATTTGCTAAGTGTGACATCCTCTGGTGCTGTGACTGAGAACCTGGGAAAAAGAAGACTCAAATTCTTCAAATGCCCACTGAAAAAAAATGCACTCTGTCCAATCCTCTGTAAAGGATGCAAAGCAGTCACATATCAAATATGTTATGGTAACCCAG
Source organism: Penelope pileata (assembly GCA_013396635.1). Lineage (NCBI taxonomy): Eukaryota > Metazoa > Chordata > Aves > Galliformes > Cracidae > Penelope > Penelope pileata. The sequence goes on along the minus strand of WBMW01003274.1, from coordinate 266,861 downwards.
TTGCCAAGGATGATGTGCAAGCAGTTAAGCCACTCAAACAAATAGGGGTCACCTTCACCATTCACCCCACTTTTCTCCAGCTCACGTGCACATGATGGCTGAGATCGTAGCTTGCCTCTTTGACAGGTTCTCTTGCTGCTGATATATTTCTTTCAAGGTGGAGGAGATAATGTTAGCTTTCAGTACATATCCATTAAATGTGTGCACTATGGGCACACATTAGCTTCAAAAGCGTAGCAGGAGCTGCTGACACACAAATGCCAGTCAATCTTAGTAGGCTTAACACAAGAGTGTAATATTTCCCTCGCCTCTGGTACTGGTACAGTCATTTGTAATTTTAAAATTAAGATTCCTACAGGCTAAGCAATGAGCACATGTAACAAACTACGTATTAGTGGGAATCCATGAATATCACGTCACCCAAGAACATTGATGTTCTAAATGCAGGGGATAAATTAGGACTTTTTATCTTGAGTAAGGGGTGAAATAGAAGTCAGATGATTGTTTAAAAAATTATCTGAATCTTCTGACAGAGTCTGTTTTCCCAGCAGAAGGCACTTTATTAACATAAGGAAGGGAGGCCTGAAATTGAGGCAAGGCTTCTCAGGTAGCTGCCTACTATATAGTAGAAATCACAAGGTGACCTAGAGTAAGGTTTTCCACTGAGTGTGATTGACTTAGATGTTAAGTCTTAATCAATTCTCAAAAAATTTTAAGTCCCTAGACTTTCTGAATACAATACACCACCCTAACTTGGTTATTCATTTGTAGTTTTATTAAAAATAGAGTAACACCACAAGAATTTGATGAAGCTTCTCCAACCAATTTTCGCTTAAGCATCATCAAACATAACCATCCAGTGAGAAGTTTTGCTCAATAGTCATCTGTTCTGTAAAGAGTAGTTGAATACTTATAATGAGGTCAAATAATAATTATCACAAGGAACCAAATCCTGAGTTCAGAGAGCTCGTGTTCCCAGGTTTAAAACACTGATAGGAGTTGGTAGATCATAACCTCAAAGAGCTGTGAGGATTCCAGGCCAGGTTACATACCCAAGTGTTTTTTCTGTCTGTTAGGGTTCATCAGATGCACTAGTCCAAGCATTATTTCTTGAACTGAAAAATCAGGATTTCCTTTCTTAAATGAGTTGCTGCCTCCTTTCTGATTTCCAGTAAGAGAGACAGCAAATGCACTGGTAGAAGGCACCAGCACTCAAACCCACTAATACCTAGGCAGAAATCAACTGGATTTGCAGAAGACAAAGACATTCTGCTTAGGTTGAGCATCTAGTCTGTTTATACTAAATGCAGATAGACTGCTGAAAAACAGCACAAAATCCTGCTGTGTGTCTGCCTACAACACACACACCTACATTGATCATATCTACAGTTAATTCACCTCATTAACTCTAAGTTGTCAGTACTGATAACAACTCTCTCCTCCTTGTATTTACATGTGTGCCCTGAAGATAAGTCCAAAACGTCTGGAAAAGATGCTCCCCAAATTCCTTAAGGCCTTGAAAGCACCGGACAGAGTGCTGCTAGTGGGAACCTCTGACCGTCCCTTCGATGCCAATATTAAACCTTTCTGCAAAGTTTACCAGAAAATCATTCTGATCCCTAGGCCTGACTACGCTTCCAGATTTGGCAAGTATTTCAAGTCATTCTGGTAATCACTCATCACTCAAGTATCCATGCTTGTTGTCTGGTTATCCTCAGAATTGTTTTTAAACTCAATTTGTACCCCATCTCAACTCCTGAAAATTTAGGTGATACTGAAACATGCTACCTGAAAGATCAGATAATAGAAGAGGACGTTGGGAGAATGGTTTAAAATGCTCTTCTGCAGCAACTAACATTTCTTCGCGAGTTTGTTCAGAGTACACTGTATACCACCCAAGCTGTTTTTTCATTGTATGAATGATAAGATCCTATTTCAGGGCACATTTTCTATTTGAGGCACAGGGAATACGAATTTCTGTTACTCCTATCTCATTTCCAAATTGTAAATAACGCATTTTTGGGCCTCACCATTAACAGAACCACGTCTGGAGAGGGTTTAGTCACTACCAAATCCCATTTTTGTTCTTACAGATCATGAGGGAAATTGTAGAGGCATCCAAGGTCTTGTATTTCTAGCCTACCAAATGTTTACAGTGAGTGATGGGCCCTCCCAAAGTCTGACAGATTCGCTGAGTGCCAAATATGCCAAGAGTCGAAGCTTGTAAGAAAAACTGTATTTTTTATTAGACCAACTTACATGGCTAGGAAAAAAAAGACAACCTTTCAGGCATGCAAGTTTGTCTTCAGGTTTGAATCACCTTCAAGTCAGCAATAGCAAAGCATTGACTAGGATGAAATGCTCCAAATTGAGCTTAATAATGTGAATCAATTACTGCAAGAGAAATGGTAGTTTGTTCACATCCTTCAGAAGCAGCTGGTAGACGGGCTTGGATCCCAGAGGTGTCATTTTTTTTCTGACTATATCATAATTTAATAGACTTCTCTGGGTACAACGTAGTCTGGATCTGGTGACTCTCATACAGAAGGGCTGCTTAGGTTCAGTCTAAAGATGATGTGGAAGAAAGGTTTAGGGCTGCTCACAGTGGTGCCAAACCCTTCTAAGCTAGGACTCTCAGTGGTGCATTTCTCCTACCAGCAGCTCCTAGCTTGAATATCCCTATTGATCACCACATCAAGTGAAACAGACTCTTTCCGTGCAGCTGATCTCTTATGGATCATTCCCCAAAAGAGCACAGAATTAAAAGAAACCACATTCAGTTCAGAGACCTCACTACACAATGAGTAAACCAGACAATATTGCTCCACATACTCATCTTATTACAAAATCATGCAACTGTATTTTGATGTCCATTTTTGTGCTGCCTTTCAAGGAGGCAGCCAAGGTATTGAGATGATGCATGTTTGGGCAAGCTCAAGACAGGTTTTGACTGCCTAGAGCATTGTAAATCTCTCCCACATTCAATAATTTTCAGTGTGGATGGGAAATGGTCCTTAAGCAAGCTAACATGTGTTTCATGTTAGGTTACAGCTCTGATAAATTGCTAACAGATAAGGGACATAAGTAAGAATTAGAGAAAGGAGGTGATAGCAGCTGAATTTAGCTATGTTCACTTCTGGGGATTGAACCCGTCACATTCTGGGATTCTCACCGCTAATTTGGAGTCAGAAAAAGGGCCAGCCAAAGGGATTTTAGCTTGCAAGCCTCCAAATGCCCCAAAAAGTTAACTCTTGACATTTTAAAGCAGATTAAGCTTGTAGTTTTCATTCTTTGACGTTGTCCACTTAGGACAGTACCTGGCTTTTCTTTAGCTCACACCTTCCCTGAAGCTCAGTGGAAATGAGGCTATTACAGTGCAGAGCACTCATCTTCCAATTGTGACAATTTCCAGTGCCTGACACCCGATTTGAGAACTAAAGAAACCCATTTAGGCAGAAAAGCCATGGCAGAAGAAACATGCATAGCCACAGTGCACAAACTTTACCCATTCACTACAACTATCCATTTGCTACAAACCAGAAAACTCCAATCTGTGCAGGAGATGGCAAGCACGCAGTGGAAATCATTATACTAGGAGATTTCAGGACCCTGTATTTTCTTGCTGTTAATCACCTGGTGGGTCAGTATCTCGTATTTCTGCACAATCCTTCCTGCAATGGAAACTGCAGCACATGTATATGTGGCAGTGCAGCAACAGCACTCGCTGTTGTGTGCATCAATTGCTGTACTATGAATCAGTGATTCAGCCAATAGCTGCTGAGCATGGTTACAACTCAAGTGGAGGACCACAGTATGCCCAAGGGAGAAATGTCATACAAAGTGGTCAGTAGCTAGGGGCACAATCCCTTGTATCCACGTTATCCCTGGTATCCAAGGCAGAGCAAGGCAAGTTTTCCCCATTACATGACAGTGACATTGACTTTCCACCCAGCATTTTCATACTACATCAGAGCATTGGAACACAGGATACCCAAACCAGAAACTCTTCTGTCTCATTCAAGAGCCTTTTAAATCTCTTAATGCCTAATACTTATTTTTTCCAGGGCTTTTCTGAGATAGTCCATTACTTGACAAAGGGCAAAACAAAACATATATATGTATGTTGGTCCTATTACTTTATTTTTGTAAGCAAAATCTCAGGCATTTCAGGTACAAAAAGCTTCATGTCTCAGTGGTTTGCAGCTAGGAAATACAAGCAGCTTCACCATTATTTAAGGAGCAAAATGCCAACCAGAGAAGTTTACACCTGGCATTTGCAACATGTGCCTGCACAGCTGGAGGCCTTTGGCTCCAAAGCCAGATGTGGAGTCCCCTCAGTTCAGTGGGAGGAACGCGTGGTCAGGGTCACAGAAATAAAGCCAGGCTGTTAATGCAGGTACTTAAAACTCTGCATACCTGAATGGGAAAATTCTGGGCATGTTCCCTTTCTGTATATACGCACAGGCTTGTTTAAGTAGTTCTTCCCATTTTTACACACATCTCCACTGCACGTTATGTGCCCTTAAAGACTTTCTGAAAGTACTGCCTGGTAGCCAGCAGTGGGTCACTGATGGTTGAAGAACAGATGTGCCTAGAGCCCTTTATGCTGCAAATCTGCGGACAAAAGAAACAGCGAATGAGAAAAAATTGCATCTCAGCTCTGCTGAGTGTTATCCTTTACTTTCCTATTTCGATTCCCAAATGCAAAACTATTTCTCTTGCTTTCCTTAACGCGTCTTGGGTGTTCTCTCTTTTTCGTGTTCTGCCGAGCAGTGCTGTGGCGACACATCATCCTGCAGCACGGAGGAGAGATCAGCGACCTGCTGAGCATCAGCTGCCTGGCGAAGCTGTCGGATGGCTTCACCCAGGGCCGCATCGTCAGGGCGGTGCACACCGTGCTGAGCGAGCTGCGCCTCCTGCAGATGGCCAGGAGGCCCCTGCGCACCGCCGAGTTCGTCACCTCCCTGGCCACGCAGGAGCCAGTCTACAACCAGGAGGAAGAAACATTCAAGGTGATGTTAGAGCTGTGTTAATCAGTTGTCTTTCCCCATCCCCTATTGTGTCCTTGTCCAGGCACGGTTGACCTAGAGACCTGCTAATTCTGCTGCTGGCTTGGCACGTCACTGTCTGGATGGTGATGTATTGGCCAACAGCACTGATCACCCATCTTCCCCATTTTGTGCTGCTGTGCCAAGCAAATGAGGATTACTGCATGGGCAGCGTGCCCAGTGGGCTGAGCCTGCTGCCTGCACCCAGCTCCTCGTGAGCACAGCAGCCCTCACACGCACGGATCAATGAGGCATGTGCCATTAGTGCAATGCATTCATCCTTTTTGGGTGGGAGCTGCCACGTTTGGTGAACCTGGCTGTGTTTTCTTGAGGAGGCAGAACTTGGACATCTGGGATCTGTAGGGTGTTTCACGTAGGGATCAAGTTCTAAGCTCTTTCTTAAAAATTTTCTCAAACAAGAATTTTCTCACGTAAGCTTTTGTTTGGGAGATTAAAAAAAAAACAAGTTTCCATCCCAAATTCCACCCCCTGGGGCCATAAAATCTTTAAGGCAAAAGCTGTCCCACTCCATGTACCTCAAATACACTTGGATCATCCTGCAAATAAGTATCTCTTCCACATGTAGCTCAGTAATCATTACTCTCTCATTTCCTGGGCTGGGATTTTTTTTATGTGGTGCTTAATTCTGCTTTCACTGTATTGCATTTGCTTTTCCTAATAACGGGAACAGTTTATCAGTCTTAACTCCAGGTCCACAATTTATTTGCCGCAGTGACTTCAGCGTAGCTCAGGGACAGCTGAGCTGGGCTCCAGCAGCACTGACAGCACTGCCAGTTCTACAGACATGCTTACAAACCATCAAGGTCTCCCAGCCAAAAGGTTTCCTTTCCATTCTCCTCTTTGCACTCCCCCTGGTTCTGAATCCCCACGGTGCCTGCAAACAAACAGGATGCGACGTTGTCCAGGCCTCCTTCCACTGCTAACCTCATGATAGTGCATATTTCTCCCAGCCCTACTGAATGCTCTCCAATTTCCATCTTGAGCCATTTGGCTCACTCAGCATAGGCAGCATTTGTGATATTTGGCAAATGACTCTTTTTTCCTCTCGCTTCCTATCTAAACCAGTATCTTTCCTCAGGGAGAGGCTAATGGTTCAGCGTTGCTGCACAGAAAAAAACTCCTATCATTCCCAGCTCCGAGCAGTGCCCTGAAACCTGAGAGCCAACATTTAGTGCAAGTTCAACTCACAAATACTATTCCACTTCCTACAAACATGCCTGTTTTGTACAGCACGGAGCATGCAGACAGCACTTCATTTTGAACATTGCTGAAACAACACCATCCTCAATATCCCCTGGCAATCGTTTCCCTGCGTTAATTACAGCCCTTAACAAAGTATTTCCTTTCATCTGTTTTTAATTTGTTTCCCTGAAATGTCATGGAAGCACCTCAGCACCTGTAATATGGCACAGGGGAAGAGGACTGTCACAATGGCCTCGTACATTAATTAACTCTGGGATCTTCATCTCTCCACACACAGAAGCCCCTTTTCCAGAGCCTCTAATCATTGCCATTGCTGGACCTCTTCTGTTGCTTTGCTTTGTCCTTTTTGAAGCGGGGTGGCTAAAACTTAAAGCAGCATTCAAAGCGAAGATTAGCGCTGTGATGAATCTTTGATTTCTATTCACTGGAAACATGAATCTCCCTGTTTGACATTTATATTCTGCCAGTGTTCCAAAATGAATATAAATAATGCAAAATTTTGTGATAATGTGATTTCTTCATCCAATTTACTCAAATTTCTGACCCAATTATACATCCACCATTTTTGAGATTGAGAATTATCACATCGATGTGATTGATACAAATCCTTACGCAGAAATAAGGGAGTCCTACAGAGCAAAGAGTGCTCCAGCCAGTGCTCCAGTTCTGCCTGGCAGTGATACAAAGTACGTATAAGATGTAGGAAAACCCATACCAAAAAGCTATGGATGTCATTCCTGAAGATTTTAAACTCTGATCTGTCACGCTTATCATCTACTTGTCCATCACTTACATCCCCAGCTCAGGTGCTGGTCGGTTAGTGATAAATATTTTCTTTAACCTTGTCCTAGGAGCTGGCTTCATTAAGCCCAAGTGACTGTCCCGCTGACCGAAGAGTCAAAAGAAGACAGCATTGCATACCAACAGGCAGGCAGTTTACTGCACTGAAAAGCATAGAATCGTAGAATCATTAAGGCTGAAAAAGACCTCCAAGATCCCCAAGCCCAACCCCAGCCCATCCCCACCATGCCCACTGAGCCTCTTGATGCCACATCTCCACAGGTCTGGAGCACCTCCGGGGACGGTGACTCCACCACCTCCCTGAGCAGCCTGTTCCAATGCATCACCACTCTTTCTTGGAAGAGATTTTTCTGAAACCTGCACCAGGAAATGAGAAGGGAGAAGACATCACAAGTCGCTTGGCTCCTCTTGCTGCATGCAGCAGAGGCACAGAGCTGCCCAGTTGGCACTCAGCACCGAGTCCTTCACACCTTAGCAAGCCCTCAGCAGGCAGGTGGGGATCATTACCCTGCATGGCTTTTTGGGGCATCCCAGCACGAAGCCAGCATGGCAGCTTTCAGCAATCTGGGCTCTTCTTCTCTTGAAGGAAACTGAACAAAGCCAGTTCCTAGGGGTAGCCATACCGGGCTCAAGCTGGAGGCAGCACTTTGGATGGATCCTATGGAAAAGACAGACTTGAGAAGATCTCAGAAGGTTGAAGAAGACAGCAGCCCAAGTGAAAGGCAGAGAAGACAGAGTGGTGGCATTAAATAATGGTCTGTGGCCAGAGGAAAGACTTCCATTCCTGCGGCAGCAAATGAATGAGCACGGCCAAGTGGGAATGAATGTATTTTATCAATCATGTCAACACCTAGTGGCATACTAATCTCTGATGTGGGCAGGACTTTGCTGATAAAGGTTCTGTATGTACATATGGGGAATGACTAATTCCCACACATCACTAATGTTAAAGCACTACCCTCTCCATTTTACGTTATTTTAACATGGCCTTGTTGACATTACAGCCCAGGAGCTTGGCAAGTTTGCAGAGCGACTATACCAAAATCATTTACAAGTCACAGCACTGTGAACAGGCATCTGAAAGCAATAAACAGGTTTTTAATGTTCGGGGTTTGTTTTGTTTCTTAAGCTCTCTCACTGAAATAAAAACTGTCTGGATTGATTTGCAGAACCATGAGAAGCATATGCTTTGTCTGTTGCCAATTTTCAGACCGGAGGGGGTTTTGACAAGAGTTATATACCTTGGAAATAGGGTTGATCATAGTTCTAACATTGCCATAGCTATAGCAACACAAACAGCCCAGCTAAGTATTCCTGTTAATGAGACACACTTCAAGCAAGCAATTGCCATACTTCTTGATATAATAACGTTCTCAAGACCTAAGGATTTTATTTCTGCTTCTCCAAAAACCAGCCAGGATTTTAAGATTTTTGTAAGGAATGCTCCATTGCACCAGTAAAAGGTCTCTTAACTGCTCTCTCATGGTTTTTGTAATGTTATTAAAACATACACATGCTTTCTGATTCTCCAGGCTTGGTATGCCAAGACACCGCTGGGTAAAGCACGAAGCAAAGCGCTCGCAAAGAGTGAGAAAGCAGCAAAAGCGAAGAAAAAGTAAGAAAATAAAGGAAAAGAGCAAAACCAACTTCCTTGAGAATTTTGCGCCTTGCAACACCAATCCCTACTGCACTGAAGAAGGGGGAGATGTCAGGAAAGCAGACACTTCAGAGCAATGCATCACAAGTTAGAGCTATCCCAGGATAGCTGTATCTTCACTTGTTTCTGAATGTATTTTTAGAAGTAGAGGATGAGACATCAACGTGACAAGTAGCTCTCAGAGGATGAAGAGTTAATGGCCACTGACTTGCTCAAGCATTATTTATTCTAAGAGGTTTTAGGGGGCAGAGGGGTTCATTACTCAGGACTGTAACATGCCATCAACTTTTAGGCTACCCTCATTTATTTCAGCAAGTAACTCTCCTTAAAAATTGATGTCACGTTAATGTCTTTCATTACTTTAATACCCTATATGCTTTATAAAACTAACTGCTTTATATATCTGTAAGTCTAATGTGTTACAGTTCTCAATAAAACTATTACGGCTATAAAGACTGCTGTTTAATTGGGATGGATTATAAGGCACTTAATGCAATCCAACAGAAGCTGAATATTTACACAGCCACATGAGGACCAGCACTTTTTCACCTTCTGATGCATCATCATGGATAGATTCGTGTGTGTGTTCACTGGAAACAACGTTAAAAAGCAGAACAAAAGCAAAGGGCGACATTCATTGTGGTAGATGTCCTGAGAAACCTATTTTGCAATATAAAACACCATCCAATTATCTTGTTTGCACAAACTGCTTAAAAAAAAAATGATCAGGAGCTGAACAGCAGCATTCTGGAATATGCTCATGGAGTCTCAGCTTTCTAAAAGGTCGTTTCATGCTGTGTTCAACCCATCCACCCTGACCTGCTTCAGCTTTTCCTTCTGAACCCAGTTCTGCAAACTCTGTCTGCGTAAGCAGTCCGCTGGTGGAAGCCTGCCCCATCACTTTCAGACCTTCCACACGGAGCCGCATGGGATGACAGCGGCTATTTCTGTGTACTTGAGCAACCCAACATGAAGCTCTGGGACAGGAATGTCATCTTCACAAGAGGACCTAAGACACTTGGAGGGACAGAGTTCCTGGTGGCAATATCCAGATATCACCAATCACAAGACCAGGGAGCTAAACCTGCTCAGATACCCAGTGCTTTGAGGCACCCCATATGCCACTGCAGAGAGCCTCTATCCCTTGGTTCTGTCCAGGCTGGGAGATGCAGTGTGGGCTCTGTTGCTCTGGCAAAGCTTTCTGCGTGTTTGCAGTGCTCATGCCAACCCCCTTGCTCCTCCAGTTCCCTGTAGGAATTTTAATTTTTCAGTAAAAATACGCTGGCAAATGTCTTGTAGAGAATGTGCTCTTCCCTGGATTGTTAGTACACAACGTGTTTTCGGACATGAAATCACCAGAAAGATGCTCCTGGAAAAGCTACTCAGAAAGATTCCTGTAGGCAACGAACTGTGCAGAAAACAAGTAACCATATCAGTGAGCACAGCAGAGGGGACTGGCTGGCTCTGGTTCATAAAGTGAGTTTTAACTCGAGGGAAGAGCCAGCTGCCGTGCTAACATCATACATGGGATAGAGCCTCCCCGACTCCATTTTCTTCTGTTCCCCTTTGGCCACCTGGTGCAGAGCTCCCCTGGATTTCAGCCTTCCAGCCTCCAGGCTGCTTCCCCACACCTGCCCAAGGGACACAGGGCTACAAAGCCCACTGCAGCTGCAGCCTCCTGGCACCGCAACTCTGCAGCCCTGCGAGGAAGGAAAATCCCCTTTACTCCACCCCATCCTCTCCATGGTCTCCAGCAAGAGGAGGTTGTAGTCTCCAGAAGGTTCTGGACGGGTGGCTTGAGACAAAGCACCAGGCTGCGTTGTGGGAGGCAATCCACAGCAGAGTTGAGAAAAGCTGTCGTGCCCATTTGTACATGTAAGTGATCTGGAGAATTATCAGCTGAATTATTTAAATGTCCCATTACTATTAAATTACTGGGCATTCATTGTAAGAGCAGTCATAATACAGTAACTAATTTGGTATTAATGTGAATGTCAGCGTTTCATTGCAGTTATTTTGTACTTCATCATCAGATAATTTACCAATAAATTAATTGGCTTAATTGCTTCCTCCAAACCCAGGAGAAGTATGTGCAATATGACTTTGACAAAACGTTCGTGCTCACTCCTCATCCTCCTGCTTTAGCCGCAGCGAGTGGGACCCCCCTGTGACACACTCATTCTCAGGGTTAAGATGTTCCACGTTCTTATCAAAAGCCCCATGAAAGCCATTGTGCAATTAGAGAGATGGATCATGAATCATAGAATCATAGAATGGTTCAGGTTGGAAGGGACCTTAGAGATCATCTTGTTCCAACCCCCCTGCCATGGGCAAGGAAACCCTCCAACCACACCAGCTTGCCCAAAGCCCCATCCAGCCTGGCCTTGGACACTTCCAGGGAGGGGGCATCCACAACTTCTCTGGGCAGCCTGTTTCAGTGTCTCACCACCCTCACAGGGAAGAATTTCACAATGGTCATAGAATCACAGCATCATCTTTGTTGGAGATCCAACCACTGGGTCCAACCACCAAACCGAGTCCCATCGCCAAACCACGTCTGTCAGTGATGCATCCCTCAAACACCTCCAGGGATGGGGACCCTGCCACCTCCCTGGGCAGACCCCTTTCAATTCACCCTTTTCTTTAAACCATTTGCCCCTACACAGACCCCCCCTCGGCTGCCTGAAGCGCTCATGTACATGGTGCAGCCTCAAGGCACCATCCCCACCCCACAAATCCCCCAAAAGGGCCCTTGTTTGGTGCAGAGGCAGCCACCGCTGTGAAGTCATGCTTTCACAATGTGCTCGGGTATTATTAGAGCCCTGGCTCATGTCGAGAGCTCGGGTTATGCCGCTGTGGCCAAAGCCCTTTAATCAGGCACTGCAGGTCCCGTTCGCAGCGGTGCCAGCACTTGTCTGCAATCCCTGCCAATTTCCCATGAGCTGTTTTCCTTGCTCACGGTGTGATTTAGAGGTAGGGCTGTGGGGAGCACCAGCCCCTCCAGCACAGGGATTTCTGCACCCAGCCCTGCAGCTTGCTGACAATTGCAATGAGTCCCCACGAGCCTCCATCCCCTAGTAGCTTAGGAAATATTTACTGCTGTTTTCCCCTCTAGAGATGGGAAATGCTCCTTCAGGAGCACAGCTGGCCATTTATCAACTCTAGGTTTAAACACTTCTGAATGAATTAACGTGGCTCTTCTGCAAGGAATGGATTGCTGAGAGCTCGGAGCTTTGGCAATGCTCCTCCATCGTTGGGGAGAAATCAGCCCGAGCACAAAGCACTGCTCGGGGCTGTACTGGTGGTGATTTACACACCTGGGCACTCCACAGTGCTCCCACCCCGCAGGGAGCAGCGCTGGGTTCAGCCCATGTCTCAGGGCTCATCGCAAGGGAACGCATCCACCAGTGACCCACCAACACAGTGGGAGTCTATTGTTTTAAGTTGTCATTAGATTTTTTTGAAAAAAAAGGACATTTCACAGCAAAACCTCCCAAATCCTGTAATACAAAGTGAAACTGACTGTTCTATTAACTCCCATCCTGCATCAGCAATTTTCTAAAGTGTGGAAATGTTGTAATTGACTTTTCTGCTAGTAGCAAAATGTCATTTTTTCTTAATACTTCCTAAGTCAGTAATGCATTTCAAAAGCTTCTGATGCCACTACCACAACAGGACTTACAAATTAGCACATTTTTAGCTTTTCATTAAACACAATACAAAAAGTCTCATCATATTAGGGTTTCTCTCCTCATTATTGAAAGTACTGCGACTTTGGAACTTCTCGCAGCAAATTATAATGCACTCAGCCTGGGCCCATTGTAAATCAGGACTTCAAAAAGGGTGTCACGTAGTTGGTCCTCTTTAAGCACTGAAAATATCAGAGTCTATTTGAAAATGCCCTATGTAGTCTCTCACTAGCCTTGCAAATCATCACAGCACCAGGTAGAGCTTCCTTTTATTTTTCCTCATGGCATCAAGCCATTTCTATTCCAACCAGAAAAAGAGGATTATTTCTTGCTGAGATTTCAAAAAAAAAAGCCCACCTAGGATAATAAGCTGCACAAGATCCCCAATCACGTAGGGCTCTTGTTGAGCTTCGCACACTCTCGGCTCGCTCTGGCTGGATGCCCCATTGCATCCACCGACTTTTTACATCGGCAGACAGTGATGGGATGAGGGGGAATGGTGTTAAACTCAAAGAGGGGAGACTTAGGATAGGTATTAGGAGGAAATTCTTTACTCAGAGGGTGGTGAGGCCCTGGCACTGCCCAGAGAGCTGTGGGTGCCCCATCCCTGGAGGTGCACAAGGCCATTGGATGGGGCTTTGGGTGGCCTGAGCTGGTGGGTGGCACCCAGCCCACAGCAAGGAGTTGGGGCTGGATGGGCTTTGGGGTCCCTTCCAACCCAACCACGCTGTGATTCTATGATTTACCAACTGTAAACAACACGCTTGCAGGTTTTCCCACTTAGGAGTGGACAAGTGTTTCTTTGGTGGATGAAGGGTGAAAACCAGAGCACGTGCCATGCATGGCACACCAGCTGCACAACACACCATTGTGCTATGACACCACTGCACACAGGGCAGGGCAACTGTATACATTTATATAATATATATACATACTATACATTTATATCTTCTGTATATTTTTAAGCTTTTGACACCTGGGATTGGCAGTGACCCTGCATTTCCCTGGCCTCTTCCTGCAGCCCCCCCCTCACCTCGGAGGAAGGGCAACCTCAGCCCTTTCACCCCTTCCCCATCCTGAAAGAGGCTCAAAACGTTCCTGATCTCTGCACAGCTTCTGGCAATGCCAGCACTGTGTGGTTACCCATAGGTGGGACGTTTCTCCCTAAAAATATTGATACTTTAAATGGCATAAAAGCGTCGTTAGCAAGAGAACCCAGGTTGCAGGGGGTAACAGAGTCTGTTTTTTCAATTCCAGGTGTATCATCCTTTGTGCCAGCTCCTCATGCCCTGGGAAGCAAGGAGGAGCCACCCAGCCTGCCCACCCAAGGGCTATTGAATGCAGTGGGATGTTTGCTTCCTAACTCAAAAATAATCATGGTCGAAGAAAAAGGATGGAGGGCAGGAGAATGGAATGAAGCAAGAGGAAAAACACCAAACGAGGATTTGGAGAGCATGAGAAAATGTAGGCTGGTGGGATTGGCCCAGCCCAGGTGAAAGCTGAAGGGGGGCCTAAGGGCTGGGTACAATCCTGTCCTCTCCATCCAAAAGTAACACTGTTCCTTCAGCTCCCAGGAAGCCAAAACGCACCCAGATGGGCCCAAAGTTGGCATCTAATTGGCACGAAGGCCTACCAAAGCCCACAAGAACACAGCCAGCCCCATCCTAGGGGCCGACAAGTCCCAAAAGCATGAAGCAAGGGGCTGCCCTCCTCCCCTGCTGAATCCACACCATGATGGTGGGGGGTGACTGTGGAAGGCAGAGAGGGCTTAATGGGATATAATTAGCTCTGGCTGGGAGAGGAAGTGAGAGCAGCATGCCTCCTGCTCTGACAGCACCTTGCCTGGAGGGAATTCCTCCTGCTCCTCCACCAGGCGGGCAGGATGCTTCCATCCATCATCGATGGGATGGATGGGTCCCTCCCTGCCACCCCAAGGCAGCATCAGCCCCAGGCACAGCCCCACTGCAAGCAGCAACTTCCCCTTTTTCCATACTGTGCACATCAGTGCACCTCTGCATGGCATGCTGGTGCCCCAAGCAAGCCCTGCTGGCACTTGCTGGCAGCTCACCCAAGGTGATGGGTGGGCCAGGTGCCAGCTGGCCCCAAGGATCAGCTGCCCTGTCCCACACACTTCCCCAGCCTGTAATTTCCCTCGTGGGCAAGTGATGGAAGGAGGCTCCTCGCCTGCTGGAGGAGCGCAGCCCAACAGGAACAAACCAGGGAGCAGCAAGCAAACCAGATGGACACCTCATTAAGGCACAGCTGTGCCAAGGAGAGGTCCTACCTGTAATGAACCGGGCTGGGTCCCCACTAATTACTGCTGTCAGGTGAAGTTCAGAGGTGTTGTGTGTTGAGGAATAAATCAATCCCCCAGAATGCATGTATCCAGAAAGGGATAGCTGAGTTTGTTCCTCTGCATCCCAGAGGACAAGCAATTATCCCCTTAACTTTCTCGTTGGGGTGTGCTTGGGAAACTCTCTTTCCAGCCCATCAATACCTGCTTTTCCCAAATTCACTATGCTTTCAGGTGTTGAAAGCTAACCTAGCCCTGGAGCAAATCCAGGACCTCCCCTGCTCCCCAGTGTTGCCTCATCAGCCCCACGTGGCACCGGGCAGCCCCAAAACCAGCACCAGCAGGAGCTCATCCAGCCCAGACGCTCGGTGCCCTCCTTTTGGCCAACGGGATCTCACACTTTGGTACAGCAGAAGGGGGGGATGCCATCCAGAGGGATGTGAAGGAGCTTGAAAAGTGGGCACACCTGGACCCTATGAGGTTCAACAAGTGCAAGGTGTTGCACCTGGGTCAGGGCTGTCCTGGGTATATATAGAGACTGGGAGAGGCACTCATTGGCATGTCAGGGTTTTCCAGAAGTTGGAAGAAGCACTTGGGGGGGAAATCCTGGTCTAGAATTAAAGTCTGAAACTAAGTGAGCCTTGCTAGCAGGAGATTGCGCTGTTGCTGAGGGATGGGACTGCTGTGTGACTGCTAATTAGCAAATACCATTAGCCAGCCCTGCGCTGTGCTGCAGCCACGTGGTGCAAGGTCAGTCAGAGATCGCTTTCCCCACCATCGCTCCCTGTGACATTTCACAGCCGCATTACAGAGGGGTTAAATAATTAGTAGCACTGCTCCAGCCACTGCCCCCCTCTCCCTGAAATGTGATCCCCCCCAACAGGATGCACACCACGGGGAGGGGAGGGAACGGGGAAGCCTGTTCTTGGGTATTTTTAGTGCAGCTCGTAGCTGTGGAGTTTTATTGCTGTCTGTATGTTAACTGACATCCATTTAAAAAAAAAAAAAAAAAAGGCTGCAATGGAAAGCTCTGCATAGTTAGGAGAACTGGAAAGGGATTTATTTTTTTTATGGAATCAAGTTATTTACATCTGAGAAAGAAGGGCTGCTATGGCACGGTGCTCCTTTATGCGTTATACAGAGCTGGTCAAGGAAAATGTTTCAGCACTGTTTAAATATTATCTAATTCCTGATAAAACCCAGGGAAAATCAATGCAGCTTCCTGACGGGTGCATCCTTCACCCGGAGGCCGTTCTGCAGGGCCCCTGCTCCCACCGTGGGCTCCTTGGTGGTGCCTGGCACATCGCCCACCTCCTGCTGCTCTGTTCCCTTGTCCTCCGGCCACAGAGCTCAGCAGAGACACTGCTGTCACATGGAGCTGAGGAGCACAGGCAGTATAAAGGTGGTGACACGTGCCTGGCAGGCTGTCCCTGTGCCAGACTCACCCAGCCCTGCAGCAGGAGCAGGGGATGCCGGTGCCCAGGGCAGCGTCACAGGAGCCAGCAGAGCCAGCCCTGCACCAACACCCCTCTGAGGTAGGTGGGACTTTGCAGGGACACCTGGCTTCATTTACTTAATTTTTCTTGGAGGGTGGGAGCCCTAAATCCATCATGGATTTCAGTCTGAAGCCGGGAGCAGCTGGCTGCCCGCCCTTGCACTGGGGGCTCCTGTGTGCACACAGTTGAAATTTTGCTGGAAAAAATAATAATAATAATAATAATAATGCTTTTCGTTCCCAGAGGGCAGCTTTAAATCACAGCTGGAATGCCAGCAGCAGGCACAGCTCTCGGCACATCTGGACCGTGGTGGCTTTTAAGCCAGCCAGCACCATGTTCTGAGCCTTTGGGGTTGGTGAAAGAAGCGGTCGTGGGCTGAAGTCTCCACAGTGCTGTGACTGTGTTGCAATGCAGCAGCTGATGGCGATAGTTTGGGAGACAAGCTCTGCTTTAGTCGTTCTGGTTTTGCATGTTGTGCTCTGCCATGTGACAGCGATGAGTTTTCCTCGTAACGCGAAGCCGGCGCAGACAATTTAAGTCATTATTAATAGATACACTTGATCTGAGGAAGGGAAATGCTTAATGGTTTGTTAAATGAGCTGTACTCTGCAAACATTCATATTTGGAAGGTTAAGATACTTTCCTGTGTTAGAGATTGATGGTTGTGGGGCTATTGCTAATGGCACAATCAGCCTTTGCTTGCCAGAATTTGGGATATCTATGGATGTCCGTGTTGAGGTAAGCCGCTCCATACACATAAGGTGATCCTGGGCTAAATTTGGGGCACAGCCAAGCCCTTGGGGACCTAATGCACAGGGAGGATGGGTGGCACACCACTGGCAGAGGAGGCATAGGGATTGCGGGTCCCAGCCCTCCTCCACCACCCGAAGTTGCTCCCCAAAGACAACAAGTGGCTTGTGAGTTTCTGAACAACCAGGCTGGGCAATGGAGTCTTGTCCATGGCTTCTACCACATCAGGGCAAAGTGTGGGTTACTGTTGGTGGATTCAGATCAGACGTTAGGAAGAACTGGGGGTGGGAATTAGATGGTCTTTGAGATCCCTTCCAACCCAAGCCATTCTATGATTCTAAGAAATTCCTCACCCTGAGGGTGGTGGGGCCCTGGCATGGCTGCCCAGAGAGCTGTGGGTACCCCATCCATGCCCAAGGCCAGGCTGGATGGGCCCTGGGCAGCCTAAGCTGGTGGGAGGGATTGGGATGGACGGGCTTTGGGGTCCATTCCAACCCAGCCATGCTGTGTTTCTATGATTTTCCTTAGGAACTCAACCAGGGTTGACTTTCCCGTTCCCAGCCAGCGCCAAGACACTCTGCAGGTGTCCTGCCTGCCAGACCCTCTCTGCAGTAAATTATTCCTGCTTGTATGATAGCATTGCCCTTACAAACATGAAAACACAGCTTCATTCTGACAGCTCTCTCTCCCTACTCATCAGTGGAAGAAGTCCTTGGCTTAGCTGGCTTGTGCATGAGGTAACTGAGACAGGCTCGTGTGTCTGTATTGTCACTCAGATGCAAAAGGACTTTTTCTTTCTGCTGTCACCAGCCCTGGCTATTTTTAACCCCCTACAAGAGATGCTGTTGAGCCTGTCATTGTCAGGACCCAAGCAGTGAGTGTTGCGTGCAAGTAGCTGCTGATTACAAGGCTCGCAAGAAGTGGTCGTGGAGTATTTCAATGCGCTCCCAATGGCAGCTCAATGCCTGAGATGCAAATGCACGCACCCCTTGCAAGACCAGCCCACATCTGACCGAGGTGGTCTGGGCTCCCACTGCTCACTGCAGGCTGTGGAAACCCAAGGCAGCGTGGGGAGGGTGATGCCCTGGGCAGATGCTGACAACACGGCACAGAAAGCCAGGCCTTGGCAAAACATCCCACGTGGCTGCTGATGGGCAGAGAGGAAAAGCGAGCCTGGGCTCTGCAAACATTGGGAGGAGCTGTTGGCTCCCTCAAGGGCAGAGGGGCCTTTCAAAGAGCTCTTGACAAATTAGAGGGCTGGGCACTAACTGCATGAAGCTCAGCAAGAGCAAGTGCTGGATTCTGCAGCAGGGACAGAGCAACCCTGCCTCTGTGTGCAGACTGGGGGGTGAGAGGATGGAGAAAAGCCCCAGGAAAGGGGTCTGGGGGTTCTGGCTGATGGCAAGTTGGACCTGGAGCCAGAAGGGCCGACCATACCCTGGGGTGCCCCAGGATCACTGCTGGGTGAGGGCAGGGATTGTTCTGATGACTGCAGTGCAGGTGTTCTCTAGGCAGCAGCCCCAGAATTCCCTATTTGCAGAGGGCTGTGAGGAAGGCTCCAAACTCTTCCAACACTTCCCAACATGAGGGGTATCAGCAGTCCCTCTGCACCCTGAGCATGCTGCTCTGCCAGCCCAGCGTCCTCCCCTGCATTCCCATGATAAGAGGGAGGGCAAAGACACGGAGCTTTGTGTAAGGGAGAGCACCAGGCTCATGGAGAGCAGGTCATGAGATGGTGGTTCTATTCTGGGCCAGGTCTGTCCTGTGACCTTGAGGGAGGAGCAGCCACAATTCTCCTCCTTGGAGTTGCCAAGCATAAACAGCAGCAGGCTGGGCGCTTTCTCTCCTATACAAGGCATCGTAGGGAGAAGCAGCTCCCCCTGGCAAAGCCCCCAGAGATTTTTACCTCACTGGGCTTTGCCAAGTGCTTTGCATCCTTGAGAAGGCATGCCAGCATGCCAGCTGCACGGTGCTGTCTGCTGCTGCAATGCACAGTGCAGCAAGGATGGCATTGCCGGCAGGTAAGGAAAAGAAACGGTGCCTTAAAGAAAAACACCTGCTCAGTTTGGGTACACAGAGCTTGGGGGCACACATGTAGGTTTATATGGGGTTGGATAGATGGGAGCTGCCTGAATTTCTCTTTTTTTCCCCCTAAGTGATGCACAAAGCTTTTCTCCTAGCCTTAACTCACAGGTCCCACTCTGCCACCTGCAATTAAACCAGCACAAAACCAGAGAGGTGCTAACACCACACATCACAGCCAATGTTTGACCTCTCTTGTATCAGGTATCCATTATCACCTGACCTCTCTGGAGTTATAAATACAACAACAACAGAGCTTTAACTGAATTATAATTAGACAATGAGGACAGGACAGTGGAAACAATGAACTATAAAAGCCCCTCTGCCCTCTCGGCCAGGGCTCTGCACGGGAGGCACTGGAATGGACGAGTTACCAGGACCAGTGACAGAGAAGCTGCAGATTTCTCCCAAACTGGATCCGGAGCATCTGCCGACGTCCCTTGCTGACAAGTTCTACAGGGCCCTGGTCACGGGGGACCTGAGAAACCTGCAGATGCTGACAGACAGATACTACAAAGATGCCAACCTGGTTTTTGAGATCAGTAAAAACGAGATGGAGTGGCAGGTGAAAAGCCAAGCATTTTATGGACTCTCAGGTACTTTTTCTTTAGAGGCCAGCCCAGAGCAACCCCAGGTAATTACTAACCTAACCAAGTGGGATATGCACAGTGCTTTGAAGTGCCTCTTCCTGAGATGGTTCCTTTCTGGTTAGAGGTTTGGAGCTGTAGCCAGAAACACTTGGCACTTCTGTTCTCTTCTGCACATACTAACCCATGAGAAGGGCAAGAAAGTTAAAAAGAGTGTGCTCACATCACTTTTCCAGGCTAGGATGGGGCACCCTGTGGCTTAGGCATGCTTTCCAGAGGGCTTGCAGCTCACATTCCTTGCACGGCAGCTCGGAGAGGGCACCTTGTTTCTGTCTGGCAGGAATGAGATGCTGGCCTGGCTTTGTCCCAGTGAGTACGGCTCCTCCAGCCCTGCAGCAGCTCTCTGCAGAGAGGGGAAGGAGAAGAGCCTGCAGTGGGGTCCCACTGGGGTTTTGATCTGCCTGGCATGAGAAGGCTCTTGTGGCATGTCACAGAATCATTTAGATTGGAGAAAAACTTCAGGATCACCAACTCCAGCCATCAACATGGCTTACGGAATGCCATCGCTAAGCCATGTCCCTCAGTGCCACCTCCACGTGTTTCTTAAATGCCTGCAGGGCTGGGGGCTCCTCCTCTTCCATGAGCAGATAATGAAATTGTGCACTCACCAGGGATGTTTGCTTCCTCCAACAGTGCTTGGAGCACCCAACAAAAACTTACCAAGACCTGATGTTTCTAAAGAGGTTTAGAAAAGGGGGAAAGTGCATTACACAGTGTTTTACTCATATCCCATCCCCAGTGTGACCCCCACAGTGTCCCCCTGGCCGTCCCCACTCATCACTCCGTTCCCTCGTCCCCGCAGGGCTGTGGTCACTGGAGTACAAGCAGGAGCTGAGCACCCCGCTGTGCATCGCTGCCGCCCAGGGCCATACCACCTGCCTGCGGCACCTCCTGCAATGCCGGGCAGACCCCGACCTGGCGCCAGGGGGCTGGGCCCCCCTGCACGAGGCCTGCCGGGGGGGGCACACTGCCTGCGTGGAGCTGCTGCTGGAGCACCAGGCTGACCCCAACCTCCAGAGCGACAAGGGGCTGGCCCCGCTGCACCTCTGCACCACCCGCGAGTCGCTGCGGTAAGGAGATGGTCCCCCCCCCCGGAACCTGTGTGTGACACCAGCGTGCTCCCACTGTCCCCACAGAGACCCCCAGCCTGCTCCCACTGCTCCTCCTGGGTCAGAGTAGCCAACATTTTAGCTATCAGGTTGGGGCATCCTCCCTGGCTGCATCCACCAGTCAGAAGTGCCACTGGCACAAGGCTGGGCAGGGGTTTGGGAGATGGCAACAGCTTTGCAAAGCCCACTGCAAGCAGCACATGGGCCACCTGCCCTCCTGAAAGGGGACGTTTTGGTGCTGGGCACATTGCATTGAGTGGCTCCCTTCCTGCAGGTGGGAGCATCCATGTGCTTTTCCTTCAACCTCTGATGAAGGAAAATTGCCACATCCATGGGTCCCAAGGCTGCCATGCTTCTTCCCAGGAGATGCCTGGGGTTTGTCCCGCTGTGGGGCACATGGGCTATCCCATCAGTGTCCAACCTTTTGTCTTGCCTGGGCTGCACTGAGTGAAGAGGAATTGTCTTGGGCCATGTATAAATATATAATATAGTTAATGTATATCACTAGCAACACTTTTTTTTTTAATTAAATCATGCAAGAGAGCAACAAAAACATCAAACTAGTGGGATATCTGACCTTGTTTTTGTGAAACTAGTGCACGAGTCTGGTTCAATGCAAGTGGTTGCAATTCTCAGTGAGCTTTCAAGGTGTTCATCAGATTTTTTTGATGAAACTTTACTTTTCCTTTGCTTCATCCTTGAAAACAGTTGTTCACAAAGGTACGTGCTGCCAAAAAGCGATGATGTGAATAAGGTGTGATTGTGACGCAAGGGATATGTTTCTCTGGTAAGACAGGGCTTATAGAAGTCTGTAGGGAGACATGGTTACATTTCAGTTTGAGTTGAATGTCTGATTGCAGCTCTATATTCCGTTTGAATATTTGTGTGTTTGTGTCAACTGAAAATGGAGTAGCAAGTATACAAAAATATTGATGATTTTTTTGGCAATCTTGGAACATATTCTTGAATTCCTTTATCAAAACACAAAGCAAGGCTGCATATTTTTCACTGTTCATGGACTGTGTTTAGTCAATGTATCAAAATGCATAGGATGATTTGTGTTACTCGAGTGAGCACTGTGCCCTCCCTGTGCCCTGGGTTCAGCTCTGTGCCAGTTGCACACCAGTGTTAGGCTGCTGCTGTGTGATGGACATGCACTCGGGGCTGGGTTGGACCACTCAATGCGGATGAGCCACCACCATGATGGTTCAATGGCAGGGAGCAGGGCACGGCACAAGCTGTGCCAGGCTGTGGGTTGGACATGCCTGGGATAACCATTGTTTTTCATGGTCCATGAGGGATGTCAGTGCCATTCAGAGCACCTGCTCCTCCTAAAATCTTGCTGCAGCAGAGCTGGGAGTGGGTTTTGCTCTCCTGTTGTGTTCTGATGTTTGCCCCCTTGTCCCATGAATGGATCTATCTCAGTTTGGATTATCTTTATTCATCCTGGTTTAGGCGGCTTGGCCACATACGTACACTCCCCTTTCAGCCGCATCAGTCCCAGCTCTTCAGACACAGGCACAGGCGTTGCATTTTGAAAGATGTTTGCCCTCGCCGTGGGCTTTGTGCATCCGTGTGTGCGTCTCGTTTCAGCCCAGTAGGGCTTTAAGTGCCTGAATCATTAGGCCCAGGGAAACAGATCTTAAAAAGAGCTCGGCCGCTTGATATCCTGATGAAACCACTTCGGGCTGTAGCGAATTTCATTGCCTGCCAGCTTCACTGAAAAGCCACCCTGGCTTCAAACCTCTCCTCTTTAGGCAGGCAGCAAGCTTAAATAGAAGTAGGTGTTGAAGGCAAGGTTCCCACTGCAGATCCGATGTATTGTGGGCTAGATGTCAGAGAGCTGTTCAAACAAGAGCTCTGCGGAAGAAAGGCAGCCGGAGAGGGAAAGGTTTTCAGATATAAATATCTCAAACCCATCGTATAAATAAGAGCCTCTGTGAGGCAGCAGAAGACACCGACCATTCAGCCCAAACCTTCATGATCATCGCACGCATCCTTGGCACGATGAGGGCTGTGTTGGTGTGCACGGCACAAATCACCTGCCAGGCTGGAAGGGTGAGGGAGGATGGCACCAGCAGCCCTCATTGTTAATAACGAGATGCTTCTCCTCTCTTAGCCAGGCATTAAAACGTGGAGCCTTCAGTCCCCAAACCATGGCACCAGCATTCCCCAAAGAGCCACAGGGGTGTTTTAAGCCGCCCAATGTAGAGAGAGGGAGGGCTCAGAAAGCAGCCACTAACTCAGCACATCCCTCATCCCACAGAGGCCCAAATAAAATATTAGGAATGTCCCCTTGTCACCAACTGGCACACTGTTTCCCCCAGAGTGGTGGAGGGGGATGGCAGGTGAGCCAGCAAACGGCAACACAGGGATCGGGCAAGGTGGAAACAGCTGAGTTGTGAGCCCTTGAATATTGGGGCTTTATAATGGTAATGCTGAGAGACCCTTAACTACGCTACGCGGCGCTACGGGGGCTTCTACAATAACTAAGCCAACTCTCTTGAAAGATCAAAAATTAATAGACATTTCAGACAGGTTTTGAGGTTTCGACCACTGCTTTTCAATTGCAAAGACTTTACTAAAGTTAGAGACCGAGGAGGTCAAGCTTTGGGTAACACAAACATTTCCTCTTTGATTAGGGGGAGACTACTTTACCTGCCTCTTTTTTTTTTCTTTTTTTTTTTTTAAAGTAGTAGATTTTAGGTCATCCTTAATTTTTTTACTGACAATAAAGAGCAGGTCATTGACCTACATAGAGAGCTATTTTATTTTTCTCCCTCTTGATAACAATGGCCAGAACACCTATGTGCCAGGTTCTTCTGTATTCCCATATACTCGGCAATTCACCATGGGGGCAGGACTTAAAACCTTTGAGCCTCTCAGTGACTGGGATAAAAAAAATTATCTGGGCTTCCTTCCAGCCATTTGAGCTTCAGAATCCATGAGATTTCAACAAAAAGGATATCAGAGCTTTAATCTAGGAGCTTTTTGAAGAGATTTAAAAAAAAAAAAGTTCCAGTAAAGTTCAGTCTTACCTTCTTCACTTTAGGAGCTGTTCATGCCAACGTCGTCCTATTTAGTAGAGTTCCTCTCCTTGACCTCTTTTTTACAGCAGAGATAATTAACATGGTGGGGTAAGATGAGTCTCTAAATTCACTGCACTCTCTCCCCGGCTCTCTCTCATTTCCCTCTCAAGCCAGGATGATTAAAGGAGAGCGCCTTTATTGGCACCCCCAAAAAATAAAATAAAAATAATTGAGGGGGAGAGGAAGACGCTCTGCTCCCAGCAGCAGTGAGTGTGGGGTGCTGAGCAGGTGAGGGTGATTCTGATGGGGTGCAGGATGCAACTCCCATCCCTCTCCTCCCATGGAGGCACCCCCAGCAGAAGGGATGGCAAACTGTACAGGCACCAGCCAAGCCTTCGCTTTGCAGTCCTCCTTCAGATCTGCGAAGTGGAGAACGCCTTCCAAAGAGCACAGGTTTCCTTTGCCACTTCCCAGCGTGCAGAAGGGAGGGGAGCTCCCCAGAGCTCCTCATCCCCAGCCTCTCCATTGCAGGAGAGGGTTTGCCAAGCCAACAGTGGGAAGAGATGGCTTTGCTTCTTCTGCTCATGGCTTGGGGAGGCAGCTAGGGAAATGTCCCAAGATGCTGATACTGATTGCTTCCAGCGGAGCACCCAACAATTAGACACATCCATTAGACTGTCCCTCCAACTAGAGCTACCTGCTGGTGTGACAGCAGCCCTCAGCCACCAACTTTTTCTCTCCTTTGTTGCACCAATGCCACCCAAACTCTTCCAAAATCATCTTTCTGAAGCACCTTGGAAAGAGGTTTATCGTGTCTGGCTTGGGTCTTTGTGTTCACTTTTTCACTTTTCTCCACCCCAAGAGCTGGAAGCAGAGTTGTCTTCTGGCTCTGACCCTGTGGCTCTGAGGGACAGTAGCAGGGCTGCCCAGCCATGGGGGTTGCTGGCTGTCCAGTTGGGCCGTGTCGGAGATGTTGCTGCAAATGAAAATGAGCATGGAGTTTAAAGGCCAGCATTTAGCATCATCTAGTGCTAAGTCAAGTCCTCTGCTCCATTTGGTGATGCTGGAATACAAAACTCAGAGCATTCAGAGCCAGTGCTTTGGAAATTCACTCCCTATCCAAGCAGGGCTGCCTCTATGATGCACAGGAAGGAATGAGCCCAGAGGAGATGTGAAGCGCAGCCCAATGGGTGTCTTCCTTGGGGAAGAAAAGGACTTTGAAGAAGTCACTGTGAGTGCCAGGATGAAGTGTGAGACAGCTGCACGCTCACAACTCGTGGAGCTTTTTGACAAAGGCGTTCTTGGGCTCTGAGCAGCACCCCTCCACATCCAGCCATCAGCCCGCAGCACCAACATCGCCACCATTCACCAACGGGCTCTCCAAGTCCAATGGATAGATTTCAGATTTTAAAGAAATGTGTCTTCCTTTTCTAAGGAAATTAATAAGAATAACCCTTGTACTCAGAACCAGGCTAGTGAAAGCGTGTTTCCCAAGCTGCAGTGAGTCACAGACAGATGAAGAGAAGTTCACTCAGAGTAGCCCTTGCCATGAAAAACAAGCAAGGGAAGGACAGGAAAGCCTCACTTCAACCATAGAGAGAGGAAAGGAGAAAAAAGAAAGAAAACATTTTCTTTACAAACAGTGAGGACCTGCTCAAGTTTTGGGAATTACCTCGAGCTTGCCCCAGCCTTCTGCTCCTCCTGGTGGCTACTCATTGCATCCCATCTCAAACCAAAGCCAACTTTCCCAGCCTGGGTATTTCTCACATCAGTCCCCAACCAGCATCTCAAGCTTGGCTGGACTCTGTCCTTGACTTCTTGCAATATTCCTGGAAAACTGGATATTGAGGAGACCCAGAAAACAGCAAGCTTTAACTGAGCCTTGTTCAATGGAACTTCAGTCTACTTTGATGGTAAACAACAGGGTTTGACTAAAAAAAACCAAGAAGACAAAAATGCTGGCAAAGTGTTAGAGTGTATGAGTTCATCAACAGAGATTAGAGCTAAAATAAGAGCCTATAGCCAGCAAACATGGATGGCATTCACCCTATCCACAGCCCCAGGCCAGCTGCTAACCTGCACCTGCTTTTGTGCCATATGTTGAAGGAGGCAGCACGTGCTTCTCACAGGGGCCCATGTTTTCCAGAGGAGATCACCCCGTATTTATAGCCACTCACTGACATTCCAGAGGGAAAATTCAGCACCAAGCAACTTGGATTTCCTCTAGCAATTCGATGAGATGAAGCCGTAGAACTTGGTAACAAATAAGAATCACCGATCAGCAGAGCAACATCTGGGAAAGGTAGGGTTCCCATAACACTAGTGTGTCTAGAAGAATATTTGGGATGTCGAGAGGAGTTGACTTCCTGCAATGCTGGCTGCCTTGCAATACGCTCCTGCTCCATGAGAAGTGACCACTGCAGCATGGTTTTCCCCACGCCTGGCAGCATGGACTAGGCTGCTGCGTGTTTTGCACCCAAGGCAGAAATACTTTATTCAATTTTTTCCCTGCAGAACCATTAGTTGGTTTGCTCACAGCATGTTATTTTAGGCTGCTAGAGCTAAACATGGCACTGCCGTTAAGGTAACCCCTAGGGATCCCAAAAGGGTCGTTATAATTAGGACTAGAAACTCCTTACCATCCAGAACAGGCACCAATCAAGGTGTGATTTGCTTCAGCAACAAGATCCACTCCAACAAAATGTTACTGACCATCAGCAGACTGCAAGAGCCAAGATAACACAAGGAGACAAGCCATTGCTTGAAACAGGGGCATGCACATTTTAAAGGAAAAAGGAACAACTGTACAGAATGTGCAACAATTTGAGGGCAAATTCCATGATAACCAGTCCTGTGGTTTTCAGATGGTGTCTTTTGCAAAGCCTGTATTAGGAGAACAACTATTTTAGGTCAATCGTCTCAAATTTTGATCAGGGAACAATGGTCTGGTGCAGAGACAATATTTGGGGTGGCAGCAATTGCCTGTTGCAAATTTGTTGCCACTGCTCCACCATCCCAGGAGAGGGGCACTAAGCCAGCCTCAGGCAGCCTTGGCTTCACTCTGCCATGTGGGGACCCAACCTGTATCCCTTCCCCTGCAAGGACAAGGAAACTGGTTGGTTTGCCTGAGAAAAGCAGAGGAATGTCTGCCTGATGCTGCCCTTTAGTCCTTTTTAATATCAGCAAACCCACGAGGAGCTGCACAGAGGTGTCTCAGAGGGCTTCCCTCCATGCCAGATTATCCTCCACTCATCCTCCAGCACATTTACATTTCTAAAACTCAGGCATCAAGTTGGTACGATGAAACAGTGAAATAGGTGCAGAGCAGGTCAGCTGCAAAAGTGGGTTTGGTCTGGTATTTCACACAAGCCCTGGGCAACTTAATCCATGGGGTGGCAACCAGCCCGTGGCAGCAGGATTGGAACTGGTTGGTCTTCCAACCCCAGCCATTCTGTGATTCTATGATTAAGGTCAAGGCAGCAATGTAGATGTTTTCAGCTGAGAACCTCTGTGTTATTTGCTTGGAGTTAACAGGTACACAAAGCAACAACTGGCTTCCCTCAGCCCCACCTACCACCCAGAGACCCCTTGGCCCCAAGGCATGGATGTTAGCTGAGGCTTTGGGTTATATAGATCTTCTCCAAGGTTCCCTAGGACTGTGGCCAACAGATGAACGGCATGAAGGTGCCCGTCACATCCTCACCATGGCCTGCTGCATCCTGCACCCCACTTTGGTTGGGATAGACCCCAGTTGGTGGCCAACTGTGGGCATCAGCTCAAGCATGGGCACAGCTGGGATGAGAACCTCCATCCCCTGGTGGATCTGTGACAGCAGGGTCTTGGTGGCCCAAGCACTCAGAGGTGACCGTTCATGAATGATGCAGGTGAAGAGCAAGAGGGAGATGTTGTCCAAACCACCACTAGGGTGGGCATGTGGCACCAGGGTGCAGTGTGGCCCTCCCCAGCCTTCGCTGCACCCCAAAGTCAGTGGTTCCCCCTCAGTGCCATGACCCCATAGAATCCCAGCTCCAGCCTTTCCCCATCCTCTCCACAGTTCCCCCATCACCTCAACACATGTCCATACTATGACCCCCTCTCTTCACAGCTGCGCCGAGCTCCTGCTGAGACACGGGGCCACCATCGACCTGCCCAGCGAGGACAGCGGGGAGACAGCCCTGCACATGGCAGCCAGGCATGGCCTCTACGACCATGCCCACCTCTACCTGCGGCATGGGGCGAGCGTGGACGCCTGCAGCACCCGGGGCGAGACGGCCTTGGGCCTACTCTGTCGGCAGGCCCCAGGTGCTGCTGAGGAGGCCCTACGGCTCTGCCGACTGCTGGTCGTGCACGGAGCCAAGCTGGACTCCCGTGATGAGCTGCATCGGAGCCCCCTGCATGAGGCCTGCGGGGCTGCCAACGCCGTGCTGGCGCGGTTCCTGCTGCAGCACGGGGCAGACGTCAATGCCATTGACTACAATGGTGTCTCCCCACTGGGCTGTGTGCTGCAGACGGCCGCCTTCAAGCGGGAGCTGAGGCCGCACCTGGTGGTGCAGCTGCTTCTCAACCACGGATCCCAAAAAATATGGCCCCCTGCCTTTGGCAAGGTATTGGGCTTGATGCTGAGGGGGTTGGTGTTGGGTACGTGTGGTGTGGCCATGGGTTGGCCATGGGTTGAGCCGGCATGGTGTGATGGGGTTGGAAGTTAAGATTTCCACTGCCTATCGGTCATAGAATCATTTAGGTTGGAAAAGATCCTTCAGATCATCAAGTTTGGAGCTAGATGATCTTTAAGGTCCCTTCCAACCTAAGCTGTTCTATGATTCTAAGTCCAACCATCAGAACCATGGTGAACACTACCCAGTCCACCACTAAACCACTTCCCTCAGTGCCACGTCCACACATCTCTTAAACACCTCCAGGGATGGGGACTCCACCACTGCCCTGGGCAGCCCCTTGCAATGCCTGATGGCTCTCTCCGTGAATAAATTCTTCCTGACAACCGATCTAAGTCCCCACCTGGTGCCACTTGAGGCAGTTTCCGTGTGCCCTAATGTCTCTGGCTTGGCACATCAGCCATTAAAGCAGTCTTGTTATGGCTGTGCGTCTCATTGATTTTACATCAAACAATAAAGAAAATATTACCCAGGCTTAGCACGCACAAGCCAAAAATGTAAACAAGAAGCAGGAGCCGCGTCCAGAGAAAGCACTGCCACAAGGCAGGTCTTCTACAGATACATGGCCAATGCACGCAGGGCAAACCTGGCTCAGATTTATAGGGACCATCCCTGAGGTCCATGGTGGGGAGGGAAGAGCCTCATGCATGGCACATGGAGGCTCTGCCCCTCTGGGAAATGCCATCCAACCCCCTCAAATATGTGATTGTTCCCTGGCCAGGTGCTGAGGTCCTGCGCGGCAGTGCCAGAGATCATCGAAATCCTCATCAACTCCTACTCCCAAATCCCCATCTCCAAGAAGTGGGTGGAGGCCGTGCCAGAGGAGGTGCTGCAGGTGAGGCTGGGGCGAGGGGGTGGGACAGCCTGACACCCCACCGTGCCAAAATGGATGCTGGGGCTGCAAAACCCTTCCCCAAGGAAATAAGGTGAAGTGCCATCGTGAGCAGGCAGTTCCCAGGTGACCAGAGGAACCAAAACAATTGGGTCCCCAAGGGAGAAAATAAAACACTTGGAGCTGCCTGTGGGTGGGGAAAATATAAATAAATAAATAAATAAATAAAAATAATTAAAAATAAAAAAGGTAGTTCTGAGGGTTGAAGTCCAGTTTGACAGAGCACACCTGCACCGTCCCAGCAGCTCTGCATCACATTAACTCCAACAACCCCAAAGCCACCTGTGGTGCAATCCAATGCCAACGCCAGGGAGCAACCCGAGAGCAGGCTGCTGCCCTGCAGGAGCCCACACAGCCAATTTTGATTTTAGAAAACCAGAGAGCCATGCTCAGCCATGCAGCAGGTGCAGCCACCCCGCTGCCGGGCTGACTCGGATCCTGCAGCCCTTTGGTCACTCTGTCTACAGGAGGACCGCTGCTGAAGTGGGAATAGTACACATCAGTGTGTTCTGGGTGATGTGAGAAATGAGTCTGTTCTGGGCAAGGGAAGGACTGAGCCTGCAAAGCCAGATCCTGCTTTCTGCAATTTCCACACTTTGGGAAGCTCTCTGGCTTTTTGGGGGCCACAGTAGACCTTCATGCCTACATCCACAAGTGCAGGAGCTGCAGCAGCACACAGCCCCCCAAGCCATGGGCAAACACTGATGATGGATTTCTTACTCTTCCCTGAGATCTCCATCCTTGGCTTGCTTGGCTTAACTGGAAAAGAAA
>WBMW01003274.1:0-219462 GCA_013396635.1 Penelope pileata | reverse complement strand
ACAACCCAAACCAACCTTGTTATAAAGTCTGCCGTGTGCTAGGTATCTCTGCCTCTACCCCAAACACAGCTCTCAGGTGTCCCTGCTCACCTGGGCTCCCTTTCTCCCCATCCTACCCAAAAACACAAACATCACAAAGCAAAAAAAATGTGATGACGTGGGGGCTGGACAATGAGCCCTGCCTCTGCACCAGCCATGGGAGTAGATGGATACGGGGAAACGAAGCATGCGTCCCGGCGGTGGCAATGACGGTGCCCACGGAGGCATTGGCTGGGTTGACAACAACCCATGGCCCTATGGCAACCAGGGGCCAAACTCTGGCTTCAGCCCTTGGTGCACCTGAGCCTGGTTCTGCCTCTCCCAAACAGCTCTGCCCTGGCTTTGGGAAAGCGTTAAGGGATGTGTTCATTGTGTGGGAATTGGACTAGGTGACCTTTGAAGGTCCCTTCCAACTCAAACGACTCTATGAAACTGCACTGGACTTGAGAGGTTTAACATTTTGGGAGCTGCAGAAGAAGGCCCACGGCAATGCGAAACCAGACGTCAAGGTGAGAGAATGCAAAGAAACACTTAGACAAAACGAGTCCTCCCCAGTGGCCCCTCGGCTGTGCACCCTCTGTACAAGATGTGAACAAGTGGAAAACGCTCGTGAGGCTCAAACAGCAAAAGACAACCAGACCAAATACATGCGTGGGGCTTGCTGTGGTCCCCTGGAAACATTTTATTTCCACTGAGCAAAGGGTTGTGCTTCTGGAGGACCTCAGGGGACCAGGCAAAAGGGTGTCAGTGGATTCAACACGTCCTGAACTCTGCCTCTGAAGGAAAAGTGCTTGGAGGGGTTTTCAGCAGCACCCACACCTCTTGGCACACCCGAGTTGTACCACACTTCGCTCAACAAACAGCCCAACCCATGCCAAACCTGCCCACTGATCTCCCGTCATAACTGAAAGCAAGAGTAGGGATGGCACGAGCACACTTGGCCAAGCTTCCCTGGACTTAACCCAGCTGACCTCACAGCTCCCTCAGAGCCCCATTTTGGAGTTCAATGGCCACACACGTGTGGTAGGGATGAGGAGCTGCCTCACCACGTCTCCCTCCCCTAGTGACCCCGTACGTGTGTGCAGGACCCAAAGTACCACTGAATCGGCTGCATGACAGCAGCCCCCGGGCCTGCACCTCAATTCAGCCAAAAAGCTGAGCCTTTAGCAGATTTGTAAAAAAGAAAGGGCCTCTGAGCAGCAAGTCTTATCTCCTTCCATGTCTCCTTCCCCCTCACAAGCACTGGCACCCAAGTGCAAGGTGGCTGTTCAGTCCTACTTAAAGGGTCTTGGAATTTGGCTGCTGCCATCTGAATGAGCTGAATTTTGCTCTGAGCTGGGTATCTTTGTGAATCTTGAGCTTTCAGGAGCCAGAGCGAGCCTCTGCCTCACGCTCCTGCATCTCTCTGCCCTGTTGGCACGGTGCAGGGACCCCAGCCTTCTGAGCTCCTGGGAATGGCTGGCCTGAGCCAAACTGGGAACCCTGCCCATTTATAAACATCTAACAGAGAACCTGGCTCCAGCCATGGGCTATGACTGATGTGCACATGTGTGCAGGGACACTTAACAGAGTGGCCAATACGTGTATACACCCACACACACCAAACACAAAGCACTTTTAGTTCACCCAGTTAGTGATATCTGCATGACACACTGCTTTACCACAGGACACTGATGTGCCTGATCACCAGCTCAGCCCAACCACCAGATGTGGCAACTGTCTGCCAAATAGCACCAAGGACCTTCCAGGGTCCTGCCTGGGCCCAGGGCTTGCCTTTAGCACAGGTCAGACACTGCTACGCTGTCTGCTGTTGGGGTTCCACTCCATCTGAGAATTTGGGACCAGGGAAGTGCTTTCAGCTTTCACAGAGGCACTGGGACTGCCTCGAGGTCCCCATGCAGATGCCCTCACAGAATTGAGCTACCCTAACTACAGGCAGAGGGAGGTGAGAAAGAAGAATGAGTTCCCGGAAGGAAAACACACAGATCAGTTCTGTGGAACGCGGCACACACAAAATAGCTGATGGTGCATTCACTGCCAGCAAGCAACACGGTCACCCCCAAGGCATGCCATGAGACCTCAATACGCCCCCCACCCCCCTTCATGCTTTGTACATGACACACAGGCAAAAATGACAAGCTCTGAAGCATTGCAAGACAGGCAACTCCTAGGGCTGGAAGCCAACGTGCGCCCAGGAGTTGATGGCCAAGAGAAAGCTGAAGCTTCGCACGTCAGCAGGACTGACCACTGCCACCCAAATACACTGAGGGGACTGGACAGAGGTGTGGACATACAAGAGAAGGCTGAAGCTGCTCAAATGCACAAAGACGCTTGTCTTCTATCTGCCCCCAAAGAAAAGTCCCCCAAGCACTCAGGGAACAAGAGTAAACCGTGGGAGTTAATTCACCCACATATTGCAGTCACCTGAAATGAAACACAGGGGCCAGGACTACCAAAAGCATCATGAGTGATTTGAGGCCCTACAAAAAAGCCATCTGATTTTCAGAAATCACGCAGCCCTTCCCTCGAAACAAGACCTACTCACAGCTCCTGAAAATCTTGGCCAAAACCCTTCTATCCTCTGGTTAAAATGTGAGATGGATCCAGTCAATCCAAGGATTCAGTCAACCCAAGGATTGTCAACCCAAGGATTCAGTCAACTCAAGGGAACCATCACGAGATGAGATCACCAAACCCTTACTTTAAAACTGGCCCATGATAAAAGAACAAAACAAAACCTAGAACAGACCTACCTAGCTACAGTTTTGGGTAGTTTCCTCTATTACCTCTACATTTTTGCGTAGAGATTCCCTTCTAATAAAATCACTTAAACCAACCTTCTTTTTGTAATTCACAACATAGGAAGTCAAAATTCTTTTGAGTGAGTCATGTTTTCTGCTATGCAGCAAACACGAGAAGAGCCAAAAATGTTCTTCTACACAACACATTTTACCCACAAATCAACTGAAATGGAAGCTGCTGAACAGGGGATCCAAGACTAAGAGCCAGAGATCCCACGTAGCAACAGCTGTAGCAGGGGGAAACAAAGAGTCCTGACGATGAAATGTGGATGGGCAAGTCCTCACGCACCCAAAGCGCCCCACGTTTGGTCGCCAACATTTTCCTTCCTTCCCTCAGGTACCCCCAGGTGCATCTGTTCCCCGTTAAGGTGCAAACACGGCTCCCCGAGACATTGGTAAAGGGCCCTTCGTGACCCTTGTGAAATCTGTGCTTGTCTCCACTATCACTACTTTACACTAGAAACTACAAATTACTTCATTTTTCCCGATCTCTGTACAAATATAAAAGATGAAGCTATCTGAAAACCGTATCATCTAGTTATACTACATTACAGTGCTGGAGATCATTGCTACGAATGTACCTGCACTCACACCTCTATTCCCTTCCCTACGTTACGCAGCTTCCTCTTGCCAGGGGAAATCTCCAAGTGCAGCTAAAGCTTCGTGCACTAATACACATAATTTAAGGAACTGTGGAAAGACAGCAGAGTAAACAATATTCATGTTTACACAGTTATTATACACAACACCCAAGTAGAAATGCTTACGAACCCTCCCTCCTTTCCAGTAGCTCACCCGGTCCTCCTAGTTTGGGCTATATCAACTCTCCACAAAGAGCTTTTCTTCTGCTCCCTTCTAGCAATGAAACCAGAAATCTGGTAGTTGGAGCCCTTGGACAAATCTCTGCACTGGCAAGACCCTGAAGTTTCCCAAGAAAATAGTGAGGAATAAGTAAAACCCTACCGAACTCCTGGAGGATCAAGGTTCAGCTGCCAGGTTCAACATGCCTGGCTCACCTCCACTGTTCAACAGCAATTAGCTTAACACAAATAGAAGAAAAGTGCTGCTGTTAACAGCAAACACTACCATCTAGTGTTCTCGTCATGGTGGATAAAGTGCAGAGGAAGTGGGATTTAAAAGTATCTGGGATCACAAAAAGGGTTAAATGGGGCACTCAGTGAGAACCACCACCACAATCTCAATTTTCTGAGATAACAGTAGCAGATTCGGTCAACGCACGTCTGCTGGGATTTCTTATTGACTGGATTTCAATTTGTTTTTAATTTGCTCATAACATGCTCAAAGGGTGTAAAGAGTCTGGCAAGTGGGTTCTGCAAAAGCAACGAGAGGGGCTAAACTCAAGAGGAAGAACAGAAAATGGCCAGGTTGAAAGGGAGCAAGAAATGGGAACCGCTCCTGCAGGTTCTCAAAGCCTCCACATGTGTTGCCAGTCCCCACACCTGGATGGCCTTGAGAATGCCCTTTGCAAAGGGCAAACATCCACCCTGGGAGTGCACGGAGCCCTGAGACCTCAGGGCACAAAGCCAAGTGTTGTCGGGCTCGGCCGATGGAGACATTCCTTGAGGAAGCCAAGCACAGTCTACGACCACTGTCAATGCCGCTACGTCCAAAGAAAAGCTATCTTCAGGTTAAAAGCAACTGTGTTACTACTTAATTAAAGGACGAGGTTCTTAGTTGGCTAGCCTTGACGCATCATTTTTCCTATAATACAGCGGGAGTCCCTTTCCTAAAAAAATTCTGTTTCTCCAGGTTCACCTTCAGAAATTTTTTTTACGAAAGGAGCGTACAATTCTTCTACCTGAAATCTGCACGGCAGCCTGGCTGCCCTTGTTTCTCACACATCACTCTCAGCTCTAGAAGAGGAAGGGTGGCCCAAAGGGAAGATTTAAACTATGTACAGAAAATATTTTTGATTAGGCAAAAAAAAAAGCTCTGAGATGGAGCACACACTGAGAACTTAACCACGGCAAGTTTGCCTACAACGTATTTGAAACACTGGACTTGATTTTCCAACAGAAAGGCTCTTGATGCTCCCAGGGGAACAGCAGGCAGCCAGCACCTCTGGGAACACACTCTGCAGTTTCCCCATTTATGCCACGCCCCCTGGTAGAGGGGTAAAGCCTGTGGGGACCAAGACATGGGGGGCTTCAAGCATCCCACTCAGCTGAGCGTTGGATGGGCTGTCCTGTCACCACGGGACCACCCAGCAGTACCAGAGCTGCAGGGGAATAATGGAGAAATAGCAATTACTCCTCAATAAAAAATAATAATAATAATAAAAAAATCCCAGCGTGAACACAATTGGATGTTGTGTTACTTGGATGCAGCCAGCCTGGGCTGGTGGGAGGAAGAACTCCTACAGCCAGAGGTCTATACAGCAAAAAGTATAAAATGACAACACCACAGGGCAGGGGAAGCCAGCCAGTATTCTTGTGCTTTCACCTTGGGGCTTTTCTTTCATGATTTTACATCAAATCTGCAATTTTCTAATTTTTTTTCCCTTAAGATACTCAGAATAATCTTTTGACCTACATTTTGTTTAGCAATTGCTACCCTCCTCCCATCTGTATGTCAAATGAAATACAGAGCTCCAAGGAAGAACAACACTGAAGGCTTGGGAAATACACAAGGAGCAGGTAGATTTGCAAATCACTATGCTGTGTGCACCTCACTGACTTCACATAATTGATCCTTTGCCATCTAATTCAGTTGAGTTTTCAACTTCCTCTGTGATATACCCTTCCCCCTTCTTCACACTGCTGTATGCCACTTAAAAATCATTTTTCTGATTGCCAGAACACATACAGCCTGCTTCCCCGTGCCAGAAACCTGGTCTGCAGAAAACGGCAGAAGCTAGGATCTGCCTGGTAATACCAAAAAAATAAAAATAAAAAAAATAAACAATAAAAATCAAATCAAGTATTAAAACTTGGAACTCAAATGAACTCTCCAGGCTACTTTCACAAGCCATTTTTCTTCCAGAAAGCAGTCAAGTCCAGAGTTAGCGCTGCCATGCCCTGCCCGCCTTGGTGAAGGCTATCAATTCTGAAATTAATCAATTCTGAAATTAACCAAATCTGATCTTCGTGCACCCAGACTATGGCTTTTTGTCTTGGCTTGTGAAAGCGTCCTGACTTCTCAACTAAAATGTATTTACAGCGCTGAGAAACAGCCTCTTTTCCTTTCTAAAAGGTCTCACAGATACATTTTTTTCATGCCAAGCGTGCCATAATCTCATTCTGATATGTTCCTCAAAGGTTTGCAATGGAAACAGAGTTCACTGCTGGGGATATTTCCCATGTACAATGATCTGTAATCCACAGACTCTAACTAGTTGCACATTATTTAGTTCACATCCATTATAGTTTATAAATTAACAGAGATGTCATTTCCTGTACAAAAAAAAAAATCAATGCATATTTATGTTTTTTTTATTCAAATAGATTTTACATACATATAATCTAAAGACACAATACAAAATCTGTATAAGTTAGGCAATGCATCACAGGAGTGACCAAAAACTCAACACGTTTACCTTGGCAAAATGATAGAACGCATTTCTGCTGGCTGAAAAAATATTAGCCTTTAATGCAATTATTAATTTTACTAAATGTACTTGAAATGGTTTTCCTTAGCAGTATTCATTATTCCTTTTTGTGTTTCATGGTTACTCTTATTTATTTTTTCCATTTTGTTTTTACACCGAGGAGACTGCAGTCAAATAACACTCAGCAACTCATTTCCTCTCTTTGGACTGAAAAATTAAACAGATACTAAATTATGACAGTGAATTTAGAAAGGAGGGCTCCAAGGGCTTGAAAGAACATGTCTGAGATAATATGATGCTTCTAAGAATATTGCAATCACATCCAAGCAATCACCGAAGCGTGCCATGTAACTACCTCCTCAGCTAATATGCTTTTTTCTCCGTGATGACTAATCATGTTCTATTAAACAGCGGTAATGCTGGAAGAACTCAACTATACAAGTGTAATGAAGCCAGTATTCTCCCTGGACAGATTAGCTACAACTGATTTGACACATACCATCATAGGAGCTTCAAACCTGACAAACTCTGTGCTTGCTTCTGATTTATGCCGTCAAGCTCTTCAGAGAAGAGAATGGAATCCAGCCGTTCCGTTTGGTAGAGGTGAAATGTACTGATGTGCTTAACTGTCAGTTATGGAAAGTTACCATTTCTTCTTTCTTCTCCTCTTGCTCCTGCTCTCCTCTCCCTCCACCCCTGCCCTCTGCACTTGTAGAGCCTGTGCCAAGGGACAGCTGTCCCCATGGTCCCGTGTCACGTGCTGTGTCCGAGAGAACCCACGCACTCCCACGCGCTTCTGCTGCCTGGTTGTCATCGTTCGAGAGCTGTCACTGAAACAACTGCTTTCTCTGCAGCCCCTTTCACTCCTTCTCATCCCCTCGTGCTATCCAGATGCACTGTTTCTGGATGGGACAGGGATGCACCAAAGGGAAAAGGGAAGTTATTGGACTCACAGAGCAGAGCCGTGATGGGAATGGAGGAACATGAGGCTGCGGATGTAATTCAGGTCAGCGAACACACAAGCAAGCTCCTCAGATGATGGTGGGCATCCTTCCACTGCTGTTGTTTCGGTTGTTGTTCTTCCGGGACAGATTGGGAGTCGCCATGAGGACAAAGCGCTCGTCGGGGCAGCCATACTGGAGGAGGACGTCGATGCACTCCTGGCTGGAAGCCTGCCTGGCGTAGGCCAGCGCCGTATTCCCGTGGGCGTCGCGCGCCATCACGTCAACGCCGTACTGAAGGAAGAAGAGATGCCACCCGAGTGAGGTTTTGGTGCAAACAGAGCGTTGGGACAGAGGGAGTCAGGACAGCTAGGATGGGACTGAACTGAGGATGAGGCTGGGGAAGGGGAGGGGAGAGAGAGGGCAGGGCACCAGGCTCATTTTTTGAGCAGAGCAATGTGAGTTACAATTCGAAGGGCTTCTACAGGGAAGGTCTTATACCTGGAGCAAAACTCATTACAGTGGTACTTTCAATGGCATTTCTTTGTTTCTACCAAATGGCACTTAGTTTACTTTACTACCAATAGCAGCAGACAGGAAGAAGGGTCAGTTATCATCCTTACAGAGCACATGAGGAGCAGGCACTCACCCAAATGAGGAGCTGCACCAACACCACGTTCCCCTTCCTGCAGGCCAGGTGCAGGGCAGTGCGCCCGTCCCCGTCCCCACAGGTCTCGTTCACCTCCTCCCGGGTGCCATGGGCAAGGAGTAGGATGACAGCGCGCAGATCCTCCTCAGCAGTGGCCCTCAGGAGGTGCTGCCCAAGAGAGAGTTCCAGGCACTGCAGCGGGGCGAGGAAGAGCTTCTGCTCGTATTTTGCACGTATCCAGCGCTCCTTCTCCTCCCTAGGGAAGCCAAAGGGAATACATCACTCTGACCTGGCTTCACTGCCACTGCAAAACAATGCTGGCTTGGCTTTGCCTACCAGCATGCTAGCAAACAGCAGTTCATCAACAGAAAGAAGGAAAAAGGATAAAACAGGCAGCTTGCTCCCACATCAGGATTGAGATGTGCTGAAAAACACAGAAAATGCACAAACTTCCCGTACTTAATACCCGGAGTGGTCAGCATGGCACTAACAGCCCTCAGCCACCCCTCCTGCACCAGGGTTTGCATTTCAAATAGCAGAGCAGCCCCTGCATGACACAGCCTTGCTCACAGGGGTGCTTTTTCTTTCTAAAAGTTGTGTGTGTTTCCAATGCAAAAGACATATGGAAGGTTCTTGTTTGCTTTTCCAAAGTGCAAACTACCAAAACAGCACTTTGAAGCACCATTTCCTCCTGATATGTCAAATAAGCATCAAAAGCTTTCTGGATGCTATTATATTACAAGGTAACAAGGACTACAAACAGCCGCCTCAACTCCCCATTAAAAAAATTAACATACAATTATACGATCTAAGAGCTCTAGCCCCAGACAAAGTCCCATTTAATGGTACCTCAGGTAATCTGTTCGGCCTGTGAAAACCATATACATCATCCAGCAAGGCCACTTGTTACTGGTGACATATTTTTAAGTCTGGAGTACAAAAGGAAAAGCCCTGTTTACGCCTTTCAGCACTGTTGACACTACTCCCAGTAATCTAGTGTCAGGTTAGCCCTAATCTGTTTTTAAATACTTATGTAAACAGATCCTTCCAACAGCAAATCTGGATTAGTTTTGCATCATTTCCTGGTACATGCGGAGTGACCTCACTCTGACCTCCCTGGCTGCTTTCATGCAAAGCTTTCCAAAGCACCAAAGCTTCCCTGCACCAGTGGCAATTCACCCTGCAGACAGGTAAGGGGCTTCTTCAGAGAAAAAGTTCAAACAAAAAATTAACACAAAAAGCGCTCTGCTTCAATTAAACCTTTGAATGACTCCTGCAAGCTAAAACACACACACACACACACACACACAAAACCATTTAGGGAGCTGCAAATTAACCTTTGATGGCAGGATCTGATAAGAAGAGATCAGTTCAGGTACTCCAGATGGAGAGGAGAAAGAAAAGGACTTATGTTACCGCTGCGATCCTTAACTCGTGTGCTTTGTGGCTGTGTTGTTTTAAGGTAAGGATACAGTATGAAGTAAGGCACATACAGCTATTTGCAGTAAAATGTGCATTCTTGCAGCACTGCAATGTTTCTAGGACCAGCATCCAGCTAGAGCTCTCAGAAGTTTTATAAGGGATGTATTGAGGTGTTGGGAGTACAGCCAAGGCCCCCATTCCACCACTAAACACGCCAGGCTGAGAAACAAAGCGATTCCGCCCGCACTGTTTCACCACAGCAGCACATGTCGGGGCGTAGGGAATTTACTTCTTACACACCCATGCACCTGAAAGGCAAAATATGCTTCAGTTTCTGCCTGCATCATAACTATCAAGTATTTTTTTTCTAGCGTAGTTGAGAGCCTGCAGATGAACCCCTGCTCTCCCCAGACCATCTCTGAGCAAGTTACTTTGGGCTCCAGTCAAAGCACTAGCTGCTGCTCAAACACAAGTCCCTCTCTGCTGAAAATCAGGCTGTCTTACACAAGCCTCCCAGCCCCAACCACTATCCATCTTACACCACAGCAGTGATGCTATGATACGTGCTGAAACAGAGACAACAAGTGGCAACTTCGGGTGGAGGTTTTAGAGTTTTGGGCGTTATCCTGCTGCTCCTGGAAGGCTGACACTACCAACCAAACCCTACTGGAGTATCCTAAGGTCCCAAAAAGCTGGGAAAAGAACAAGACACCCATTGCGAAATAAATCCAAGGATGCTGCCACCTGTATTACCAGCGGAGGGGAATGGAGCTGGATGCAAATGGCCCTTCCTTGAAGGACCTGCACTATAACGAAGTAACCCATAACTGCTCTGCATTAAAGCTGTCAGAAACCCCTTCACTGGAAGAAATTTGTTGCAGACCTGGGCAGCAGCTGAAGAGATAGTGGGTCCCTCAGGAGGCGCACGCCTGGCCAGAGCAGGACCCTGCCATCAGCAGCTGACTGTGCTGCTGGGCTACAGCCACCTAAAAATATCACCTTCTCATGGGGTTATTTTTACCTCACCTCAGAAAAACTTCCAATTTTTTCTTGACAACCTTGGGCACCAAAAAACTCAACTTATTACGGCCAGATTCTGCCTTCAGAGTCACACTAAGAGACTGAGAGAACATTCCCCAGGCTCCACTTGAGGGCTATGGTGGGAACACTGCAAACAAAAAGAAAGATGTTTTAAAAGTCTCAGACATTTGGGGGCAGCATGTCACTGACATTGGTTATGGAATGAGATTTAGATCCTATTCAATAGTCCAAAGTGGGTACAAAGAAAGACACACTGGATTTTCATACAGAGAATTGTACTTGACAACAGGGGTATGAGGAGAAACATGCTTGGCCATGCCACATGGACTGGTAAAACTGAAATTTAGAAGGACTAGTTCTGAAGCATCATCTAGAAAGCCAATATCCACAGACATCCTTCTCTCCATTTCTAGCACAAACCATTTCATTTCAAGTGGCAAGTTCTGGGGACCTTCTTGGAAGGCAGCTCCAGCTCCACTGCAGCATCCATCTCAGAAACCCTGACGAGAAGACATAAACGCTGTCACTGCTTCTCTGATGCCACAATCTCACTTTGGGGTCCACAGCCTGTCTTGGTTGAAGTTTCATTTCCCCAAAGGAAGGCCAGTCCAAGAGCAGAGTTGTCAGCAGTAGATCACTTAACCTCATTCCAGTCCCCTGGAGGACTACTGTTCACATCCCCTGTTAGCTAATGAGCTAAAAAATGAATTATTGGAGCAGTCAGCAATAAGCAGGAAGAGGAGGCACAGTGTCTGACTTCAGCCAGCACTGACATACCTTTAAATAAATCAACTGAATAAGAGTACAAGGAAATGGGAAGAAGCAAAACTAATCAGAAGAAAGATACTGAACCCATCCTTAAAAATAACAGAAAGGAACAGGTAAACACCTGCTAGTAAATATTTCTCTCATTTTCCTCCCTTACCTGTAATTCTGGTAACTTCCACTCTAAATGACCTCCTCAACAACACATTTTCAGTTCTAGTTGTCTTCATGTGACACTTGTGAAGCAGAACACGACTATTTTGCTTACTTCCTGAGCTTTTAAAATCCAGCAGAATCCCTTTTTCAAGATCAGATTAAAGCCAGCATATTGGAGACGCAACAGCATGAGGCGCTCAGGTGGCCCCTATGACACCTAATGCTGGAGAACGCGTCAGCTGCAAGTTTTTTAATGCAAATGCACAAGTGAGTTAGAGATGATGAACTCCTGATTAACAGACTACAGATTTATAGAAAGAAAAACGACAGTGAGATCAGACTTTGTTAGAGCTTTCTCTCTCTGAAGCTGTCCATTCAAACCCAGACTGCTGATAAAACCCCTCTGGATATACAAGGGCCACATACAACTGGGTAAGACTGCAAAATGTTCTGCAGGAAAGGGACATAATTCACTAAGCCCTGGCCAAAAAATACCACTAAGCTCTGCAAAAGTCTCCACCACTCGTGAACTCTACGTACAAAGTGGTGCGAATAATGAAAACCCTGTCAGAGCAGTGATACTGTACATAGGTAAGCGTTATTATAAACAGATGAAAATTTCACTTCTCAGTTTATTTTGATCTCATTAGGTGCTTGCTTCTCAAGATAATGTCCAATTATTTAAATTACTCTGCCAGCCACATCACATCATTATTATCTGGAAACATAAATACTGGGCACTGAGAGGGGGGAGGGTTAACTAGGTAGCAAGAGAGAACATAAAAAGCAGATTTGCTTAGAGCACAGTTTCCTTGCAGAGCTACACTTCACTCTCGGCTTGTGAGCTTGCACCAGAGATGCTCATTTAGGAGCTCATGTCCCATGCAGCTCAGTTGCTTCCAGTGCACTGCCTGGCTCGCCACAGTGAAAAGCCTGCAGCTTCCAACAATGCTAAATCTTTCCTTCTCTCTTGCTGAAGAGAACAATTCTGTGCCTGAGGAGGCCTCTAAATGTTCTCTCTAGTGCCATTCACTCAAACGCCTGTGCTGTGCAGGTGCTACGCTTGTGTGCTGCCATTTCTGGATGCTTACTGAAGTGCAACCGTGTAACGCGGCAGTAACCTGGCCAGCTCAGCAGGAGGGCTGCCAGATTTTCCCTGTTGTTGGACAGCTGACAAGGTTAATGGGTCTGTTCCAAGAAAATGAAGTAAATCTAACCCCCATAACTTGCGAACTCTGGGAGCGTCCCAGAACGTGTCATTAG
Organism: Penelope pileata; assembly: GCA_013396635.1. Taxonomy (NCBI): domain Eukaryota; kingdom Metazoa; phylum Chordata; class Aves; order Galliformes; family Cracidae; genus Penelope; species Penelope pileata. Next base: position 206,817 of record WBMW01003274.1, on the reverse strand, counting down.
CTTTGTGGTCCAGCATGCATCACCTAATGAGAGGTGCAGCCCTGCTGCCAGAGCTGGGTGGCTGATTGCACAGGGGCTTGCTATTTAAACAAAACTCTCCACAGTGACCCCACAGATGTCTGATAAACCATATCGCTTTGGTTAGAGTCAGCGACGCAATGTTGCGATTGGTAAGAGTGAAGAGAAACACTGTGGGGGGAAAGGACTGCAAAGTTTGGAAAGGTTTGTGATGTTTTCAATTGCAGCTAGCAAAGGGAAGGGGAGAGAAGAAGAGAAGGCAGGAAGAAAGGGCTAGCAGCAAGGAATTTCCAACGTGTCTTCCTGCCCCAAGCAAAGCAGGAACTGGGAGGAGAGGCATGGAAGAGGAGCTGGGAACAATATGCTGAGAAAACACAGGGGCTTCCTCTCTCTGCAGGAGAAGACCTCACTCTATTGCAAAGCGAGTGCTTAGCAGTTGACTGCTTCCTAGCATGCATGCCTTCTCTCCCAGGCTGCGTTGCTAAGGGGGAAAGGGCACGGGCCCAAGAGGGATAGACAGGGCCCTGGCAAACAAGAGGGCTCCAGACAGCAAACAAAGACTGATGGGTATTTATTCCTTAATTACAGAAAGCTTTCAAGAAACAGGCCACTGTAAATCCCGTGTACCGAGCGAAGGAGGCAAAGGACCAAGATTTATGTGCACTGGGGCAAAGAGGAAATAAATATCTCTCTGGCTCCTGATCAATATTATGAGTGTTTTGCCAACCTACAGGGTGTTTTATGAGCTGTAAGGACAGAAAGGGATCATTAATAATTAAATAAAGTCAACCTATTAAGCTTATTACTCCTTACAAGTTAAACATCCCTGACGGACAAAGAGCGGCCCTATGGAAAAACCACTGGTGAGCCACCACGCGGCCCTATGAGGCCTAGCAGTGTGCCATCGGCCTACTGCTCTGGCCCGGGGCTCCTCAGGCCTGGCAGGGCAGGCAGCCCAGCTTGGAAATGGTTTCATTGCACCTTTGTTAGGAAAGTTATCTGGCTGATGATGGACAACTCAATGCCGCAAAAGCATTCCAACCAAACTCAAGTTTCTTCTAGCCTCAGGCCTACTCAAGCAAACAAACCAAAACATCTCTCCCAAAAGACACAAATCCAGACGACTTCACATCAGAAGCACTCTGTGTGCCCCTCAAACTGTCAGGGAGCTATTTCATGAAGCCCACAGGTCAGTATCTTCTCTACCACTAGCTCTACCACTAGGATTTTCAGTTTTTCTTTTACAGTTGTGTGCTTAAGGTAAAAGAGCCCCACTGTACATGACTGTCAAGAGATTGCTTCTATGTGCAAAGTTGAGTGTGTTTCTCAAACTGAACATGAACTGATGACACTTACCAGTAGAACCTTAATTTGGATTCAGTGGATCTTCTCCACTTTCTTTGCTCTCCCTTCTGTCAGTATTACCCTCTTTGTAGGGCTCCAAAGCAGCAGCTGTTTCTGCACGTCTTGGTTAGCTTTTCAGCGATGCCATGGAGCAACCAGCATTTCTCCCTCAGGTGTTAAGACACCTGCAGGATTTATTACTGTACAACATTAATTACCAGCCTAGGTTTACTGACTTAAGGCTTTCTAGATAATTATCCTGCAATCGTGGGCTCAGAAATATCACATAAAATTAAAGCAAACTTTTGTTTTCATTGTACAACACTCAATATAATAATTTTTAAGGTACACATGATAAAATGCATCAATTTTGAAGATTACTCCATATAAAGCTAAAGGAAAGCTCTGTGATACATAACTGTGGGGAATACTGCAGATGCTAACAAAAGGCTTATTAAGTTGAGAACGTAGATTGTGCAGTGAGAACTGTAAGCTCTGTGAGATGGTTGAGTCTTTCCTCAATACAAATCCAAGCCTTTTTGTTCTGTGTGACTATGTGGAATGAAACAGCCCCCTGAGATTGAAGAAAAAACTCCAAGAACATCAGAAATTGCACTTTTCTACTAAATCCAAAAGCCCTAGAATTTTTTTTTAGCAGCACTGCCAGCAACATTTAAAAGGAACAAATATTAACAACAGTGAACTCTTAAGTATTTTAAGCACTTCATGTGGTGAAATCAACTAAAAAAGCACTGCAAACAGCAGATGAGGATGGGTTTCTGCTCAGGTGCGCGAGGAGTGATCTTATGGGAATCCGGAATAAAACAGCAATGGATGGCCACCACCTTTCACCAAATGTTTACTGATCACTGCAAAAACGTGTTCACAGCCCCCCTGCTTTTACCTATACATTGATGGACAAGCAAGTACATATCCATGCAAAATTTAACCCAAAACATACCACTGTGCTGGCTACTAAACAGAAGGTGAGCTTTAACTGTGCCGCTCTAGACAATGTAGAGATCGTACATTGACTCCCATGTCTTGAGTTGTCAACCTCGACACTTAAGAAACAAATACTACCTACGAATATTACCCAAAAAAGCCAAAAGCTGCTTTAAAACAGTTGCATGAAAATACTAAAAATGGAGGACATTTGTTTCTTGTTTGTTTGCATGGATATCTCTATATATGCAGAGAACAGCAAACATACCTCCAATGCATTTATTTCATTATTCATGTGTAACCACATTTAGCCTGATGTCTTAAGCGTATAAACCAAATTGCACTGCGCCACCACTAAACACAGATTGGAAATTCCAATTTACAATCTGATATACAATCACTCAGGTTAAAAGATCCCATTAATTTGCAATTTGTTAACACTATTTTACTCCTATATTACCGATATACTGAATGCAATATTATTTTAAATACAGCTCAAGAAATTGTAGCAGACTTTTTTTTTCTCCCCCTTTCTAGGGAGATACATGAAAATTGTATTTGAAATAAATTTTCACAGAAAGAATGGAAGCAGTTCTGAATAGATAATTGAACTGCAATGAACGATTAGGAAGAAAACGAAGGTAGTCTGTTATTTTGGTTGTGTGTGTCTAAAACTGCAGCTATTTTCACCTAAAACTAGGCTTCTGCTTTTATGTTCACATTCAGAGGAAGCTCTTGTACAGCATTAAAAAAAAAAGGTGACATACAAATATTTCAATGCATAAATCTCAATAATCTGTGCCAGCTGAGAGACAGAGCGAGGTAGCCAAGGAAGGTTCCCACTGACCCAGAGTAATGTGGCATGTAACAGGGATGTACATCAGCGAGGTGCTTTGCAGCAGCTCCTCCCGTGATGCGACTATCACAGTGCATTAAGGATACCATAACAGTCGCTGATGTGATCTGCTTTGGAACGTATCCCATCATAAACAGATGAAAGAAGAGAAATGGAGCCTTTCCTCTGCTCATAATGCTGTAAAGTGGATAAGTATCATAACTAGGAGTGCACGAATGCCTTATAAATAATGAGATGGGAAAGAGCCTCCGAGGTCTACCCAAAGGGCTGATGAACTTGCTGTGTAGACGTTAAAAAGATTTCAAATGTGAGCTTGCTTAGTATACAAAGGTGGCTTCAATGACCTGAAATGGAAAAGCACATTCTGGGCTGCAGAATGTGAATGTGAATTTCAGGAACTGAAAGAGCATAGTCTGTACACAATACTTCACAGAGATTCAAAAATTTTCTTGACAATTTTGATCCTTTGTTACCAGTAACTGCCAAGCAATGTTTGGTTTACAAAACAAAAGCCCTCTAAGGGGGTTTTAATATTATCTTAATTCCAGTAGCAGCAATAAGATGACACTCTTTGGAATATTCGGGAAAAAAAACACCACATCAAATTTATGTAAGACATAAAAGAGAAAACACAAGTAATAGAGATTGTACTTGAGCATATACTGGGAAGAAAAACACGTTTGGAACAACAAGCAAATAAAAACAAATGCTTTTTCTGTGCAAGTCAGCAGTGGCAGGACGGCACGTTTGCAACTAAGGGTTTTGAGGGCTGGGAAGCACCTGTACCCAACCATCCCAGTGGGCAGCATTTCCTTGACCCGCGTTCTTCAGGTACAACAGGGACTTGCTTGTTGTCCAGCTCTTCCCTAGTGACTTGGAGGTCTCCCCTCTGCTTCCTCTTGTCATCAGCTCCCAACTCCTTCCCATCAGCATTTCTTATACATTCTGAACCATAGAATCATAGAATGGCCTGGGTTGGAAGGGACCCCGAGGATCAAGGATCAGGTTCCAACCCCCCTGCCACAGGCAGGGCCAGTAACTTACAGATCTGGTACTAGATCAGGTTGCTCAGATATCCTCCTCTTCCTCTCCTACACATCTTTGCCTGCTCGCCTACACTCCCTCTAATCATTACTTGATCAGCTGCTTTGGCCTCCTCTTAGCTCTTGCTGATTCTGTGGACTCTACAGAAAGCAATGTTACCAGACTCTTCAGTTAGCTTCATACTTTTAATTACTATCTTTATTTAATCTCCTGGGGAGATCTAACTTTCCTTTCAGTAAGCAATGGGAATTCCCTCTACCTCAGTTTTAGTGGACTGCAGGTGTTTGACACCTTCCTACAACCACAGCCATTACAGTTTAAAAAGAGCTGCTGGTAAATTAGCAGTGGTTACTTAGAAAGCAAGAGGTGAAGAGTTAGCTTGAATAACCAAGATTAAAAAAAGAAAAAAACTTGAGAAATCACCAGTCGTTAATATGTGGCAAAGCTGCCAGAAGAGATAAGCAACCCTGGGGTGCCCAAACAGGAGAGACTTGAAACGGACTCAGCTTTCAGAAGACACTGAAGTGTTCAAGTACTGCTGAAGCATTTCTAATTGCACACCTACTTTCATTAATTGCTCGCAAACCTTTTGGCTTTTATGATTTACAAGCCATATGGTTAGTGCTTAACAGAGGGAAACCCAGATAAAACCCAACAGCAAAGAAAATATGCATAGGAGACGCCTGCCAAAAGTGACAGCAAGTTCCACTTCAAGAGCACCTCTGGAGAGAGGTGTGCAGGAATGAAAAGCTGTGTGCCAAAATGAAAGCCTCTTTGCCACTTGCCAAAGTGCTCTGTGTATAATGCCCTCTCTCCTTCAGCTACTTTCCTGCAATCCTTCTTCAGGACACATTTGGAAAGTATTTAGAAAAGACAAAATATCCCATATCTGTTACCAATTAGAAGTAACATGTGAATATTATTTTCTAATTTGTGACTCCAATGTGCCTCTTAAAAGCAGAGTAACTGAAATAATTACACTGACTCCTGAATATTTCTATTATGCTCCTGAAAAAACCCCAATGTGGGTAGGTCCTCTTCTGTCTGATATGCCCCAGGGCTCAGTGTATCAATAAGTACATCAAAGCCCTGAATGTGAACTGCCAAAACATCGTAATTTCTAGGAAGCACACACGCTGGTTTGTGGCAGCTGCAGCCCAAGGGCTGCCAAGCTGATTAGTTCGCTCCTAATGGTCTTCGTGCAACTTGGATTTGCAACAAGGAGGTGGGAAGGAGGAACGACTGAAGGAGGATAAAAGTTGAATAGTAAACACAGGGCTCTGCTCTGGTCAAGTTGCCCACTACAGAAGCGACCAATTTTCAGCTGGCTTTTGATGTACAAGCTCTAACCCAGGATTTATAATAGTGGCGATGTAGGTTTCTTTTTAAAACCCCAATGCAGTGCGACTTGAGTGACTAACTCCTGAAAATTGGTAATTTCCTGGTGGTTAGTAGGAGAAGGTCTGCCAATGAGAAAGCAGAACCTGCTAATAAATTTATAGTGCGTTATATGCCAATTAGACCCCTTCAGCCATTCAAGAGGCAGTGCCACCAATCAGGTTATTACTCCACAAATGTACTCTTTAGAGCTGATCTCATCACAAATCAATCCTGCATTTAGAGTGCAATTCTCATTAGTATTACTGAGGAATGCACTCGTGAAGCAATGCAAGCAGGTATTTCTCTTCTCCCCTCTAAGTGCCCTTCCCCAGTGCCCTGTGTATAGCTATTTACTTCTTGCACACAGTCATGTCTGAACTTCAAATGGTAAATAATCATTCTGAATACCACATTAATTCTGCATCGAACCAGATTTATTACACGCGTCATACTTGGGAGTTTCACCGTCATTCACAAGCCATCCGTGAATCTGTTGGCTAAATTACATCCTTGTATCTGACCATGCACCATGCAATATTCTATCAATACAGTGACTCAGAGCAGAACCCTCAGCTTCCCACCCTGTGACATCTACAAGCACGAAGACACCCAATGCTGTTTATTTGGCCATCACAGTCAGAAAAAGGGAAAATACAGAAGCAGAGGGAAAAAGAATGGTCTGTCTATATGGTTTAGTATGTTCAGCATACGTACCTTAGAACTCTGGTCACAGCATAAACTACACCTCAATGCTTATAGTCTATGCAAGTAACACTGGATGCTTTGCAAAGCAAGCTTGCTTTCATTTTCTGCTGAATAAGGATGGAAACAGACTTTAGATTCAGCTTTGTAATCTAAGGCAGCACAACGATGCCTACCGGTTAGAGACACGAGGCACTCTGTGATGCATTGTTCTTTTGGTAATTCCTTTTCCTTCTCTGGCTAGGCTCCGACCTCAGAGAAGCACACTCCAGAAATCGGATCCAGCCCTAGATGGCCTCTGCATATTTCACTTCAAAATTATTTTGCATTCATGCCAGCAGTTGATCAAATTTGTTCTGATTGAGCTAAATGCTTTGTGATTTGCTCTTGTCAGCAGCCACGGTAAGAGCACCAGGAGGAGACAAAAGTAGTGATTGTCATTGTTTTGCCAGTGCAATATCCTTGTGGGGCTGAGGAAAAGGGTCCTGGCTCATGCCAAGAGGAACAACCAGCGATGAGTTTCATGGTTGGCACTTCATCCTCCTCCTTCAAGAGCACTGGGACACGGCTGCCCGTGCTGGAAACCTCCATGGCCACCTCAAGACGCCTCGTTCCCTGCTCCTTCTCACATGCACCAGGTAAGCTCATCTTTAGTCATGGTAGGACTGACTTGTGTTTGCCCAAGGATCACCCCCCTGCTCATTTTAAACTGCACACAAAAAAGCAACCTTAAGAACAGTGAGATGCCCCAGCCTTGGACTGTCACCTGCATCTTATTTCTACTCAACCTCTTAAATAACATTCGAATTCACTGTGTCCTGATGGGCACCGTAATGAGAACCACCTGTCAATCACAGCTCCATTAGCCTGGACTGACTTTCACTTCCTGAAACAATTTACTGGATTCCCAAAAGCAAATGGGCTCTCTTCCTTTTGAGCCGGGTTTTTTGGGGAGCTATTCACAGGGAGCAGGTCTCCCTTCTGCTCCCGCTGAGCAGCCATTGTTTCCCCTGTTTCCTCATGCAAACAGTTTCCTGAGCCGACCCACCTCTTCTGTCCTGGGCAGGCTGAGGGCTTGCCAAAAACTCTTTTTCTGACTACTCAGTTCACCGGCGCTATACAAAACAAAACCCAGGGGCTGTTTCCAGCCGCTGGGTCAGGGTGAAAATGCATTTGGATGTTAACCCCTTCTGCGAAATGGTGGTGGACGCAGGCCCGGCACTAGGCCACACCACCGGGCCCACCGCCATGCTCCTCCCTACGGCACAGAAGCGGAGCTCCGGGGATCCTCCTGGGTGCTCCCACCCAGCAGAAGGAATATCTGCTCTCAGTGAGCATGAGACTAAAGATAATTTTGTTGTCCCTTCCTTTCTCTTGGCTACACTCAAATTGCGGCGCAACAAAAATCTTGCTAATAGGAGATAAAACCACTTTAGTTGAAACATTAGCTTGGAAGGAGTATTTTTCATTTCCCTGAATGTATGCAGTCCTTACGAGGCTCATTTGCAATGTGAACGTCTGCTTTGATGAGATAATAGAAAGTATTTTATTTAAAAAAATTTCAATTCCTCCCCAAAAAAGGAATTTAAGTGGTCAGTTAATCTTTCTGCTTCAGAACAATGCACTGAGTAAATAAAGAGGGCTCAAGATTATATAAACCAACATTCTTTCATTCTAAGGCTGGTCCTGGAGACCGTACTGCACTGCACAACTGTACCTGAGCATCAGCTGCGTGCCCCTTTGGCACACATCAGTTTAACTTTTAGCCTGGTGAAGGAGGCATTGAAACAAGATGATAGTTATCTTCATCCAGCCTCCTGCGATTCTCGAGTCAATAGTAAATGGGGGGACTCGTTAGTGCCACAGTGATCCAATCAGGATGAAATTATGCAGTCATGTAAGAAATAATATCTATTAGGCTAATTTAATCAACGAATACTTTACAGATGAATTAGAATGCGGAATCCAATTATTTGAAACATTTGGACTGTCAGCTGCTGCGTTTTTTAAGCAGTCGAAGGGGAGAAAAGAAAGGTTTAAGGATCCTTTTAGGATGACAGTGGCTGGGGTATATTTGTAACAGGAGAGCTTATAGCAGCAGCAAACTGACAACTACAATCAGCACCTTGCGCCGCTCAGACAGCTCGCACCCAGGCGGCTCTAATCTAACCTCTCTTCGCAGCTTCTGCGGCATGTTGCTCTGGGATATTGGTATAGACAGCTTGATTTGCTGTTTCAGTGGCTGATAATTACTGTCTCAAGTCTTTATAATTTCCTCTTGCCAGTCACCCTTCTAAAAGACGACTTACACTCTAATTACAATAGGTCTCTTTTGTTTTGAAGATAAGAGGTGCCCCTGGATAGGTGAAAAATACCCTCAGGCTGCACAATCCCTTGGTTGTGCCCAGTATTCATCCCCTTCAGAAAGGAAGAGCTTAGTTTACAGTGCCAAGTGAAGGGAAATGGTATACACATAATTACTACTAGAAGGGCAAATTAGTTTAAATGCAACTTGAGTCAAATAGGATAGGACAGAAGAACTGAGGGCAGCGAGCACACACAGCGCACATCCTTGATTCAGTGTTACAGAATGTCTGCTTTGCCAGGTCACAAGAAGAGCCTAATATTGACTAGAAGACCATCATTCCTCCAGCAGGAAGACTTCTGGATGGTATGCTCTGCCCTCAAACAAAGGCACAAGACATCCCCACATCCCCAGCCTCTCTGCAGAGAACTTACTCCCATTGGAACTGGCATTTTACAGAGCAATACTGCAGACTGTGTGAAAAAGTCTCCTCGTCTTTCATTATCCAAGTCACCTAGCCCTTCTCAAGAGCTAGTGGAACATCCTATATAAGTGTCTGCAATGGGCAGTCTCATCACATGGGGCCTGTTGTGGATGTCCCCTCCCTGGAAGTATTCAAGGCCAGGCTGGATGGGGCTTTGGGCAACCTGGTCTAGTGGGAGGTGTCCTTGCCCATGGCAGGGGGGTTGGAACAAGATGACCTCTAAGGTCCCTTCCAACCTGAACCATTCTACGATTCAATGATTTGTTATCAAAACAGCCATTTCAGGAACTGAAGATAGCCAATGAGCATGATTTGCTCAAGTCTACTACAGTATAAAGATGTTTTTTTTCCTCTCATCATTAATGGACAAGCTTCTCCCGAAAGCTGTTGCCAGTTTGTACAGAGGAAGAAAAAGATCAAGCTTTCTTTGACTGCCTCCTGGAAAAGGCACTGGTAAGCAGAAGCCAGGTTTTAATAATCTTCTACAGAGAGCTGAACGAGCTCAATACTCAGCTTGTGCTAAGGAAAATTCAGGCAACGCTGTTTGCTTATGTAATTCTTTCGGATACTTGAGCAAAATCATGAAAACACACAGAAAACACTGCCTGTTGCAGAATGTAGATGCCCCATTGCTCTGTAGTGCAATTCCCAATCTATGTGTGATCCAAACATTTTTCTGCCCTGTCATCTGGAGCGGTTAATGGACTCTCTCATTGACTGTCTCTTGCTTATTTAAACATTTAATGCTCTTCTGATGCCTAAATTACAGCTGTTTTGTGTGATGGATTAGCACAAAATACAAGAGCGACAATTTTCTGCAATCTGTGGAATATCAAATTTTGATTACTTCAGGAAGAAAAAGTAAAGTTATAAGTAAACTGTTTTGATTGATAAGGAGCAGAACCACTTAATGCAGTGGTTCACTGGAAGCCTTGATGAATACCTGGCAGGACTATGATGAGTCTCCACAGAAGACATGCAATAGCTCTGGGAAGATTTAAGATATTTATTGCTCAAATAAAACAAAACCAAGTGAGATGAGTAGGTGAAGTAGCACAAGGTGATTGCAATCTGCTGATCGAGACCAAATATAATTCTTATTTTTGCGGAGTGAAAACAAACTCATTTTCCAGCTTATAGAACATAGAAGGTTATTTTAGGAATTTCTGCCTTTCTTCAGCAAGGACCATTCCAGATTCAAGTCTTCAAAGCAAGTCTTCAGTTAACTCTAGCAGTTGCTGTGCTTTCAGGCTGTGAACTATTTAGCCATACATTTTAAGGATAAAGATGTAAGTTACTTGTAAGTATTTTGTAATATACAAAGCCCACTGCAAAGCTTACAAGCCCATTTCCAAACAATTTCTCGCCTAATTTTTGAAATTTGTCAAAATTGACAAACAAGAGTATTTCTAAGTCAATTCTTCTAGTAAGCTAGGGTCTATTGCCCCAGATCATTTCATCACTATACTTCTGTTTTTGAAGAGAGGCTGTAATTAATGGTATTCGTCAGCTCAGTCAAAGAAAGTATAAATCTGCAGTACGCTGCTTGCTCTCCTTCCAGCAAGCACAGAATTTCTAATTCTTGACTTTGTGGACTTTCAGTAGAAACTGCAGCAGCAACACCTGTGTGGGCCCTGCTCCTTCCAGCGGCATCATTTCCAGCTATGAGACTCAACTTCAATCTGAGGAAGGTTTTCCAAAAAGAGAGTTCTTAGCTACCTACTGAAGCTTGCACGCACTGATGTCTACAAGTATCAGCTTGTGCTCTAAGGAAAAGTATAGATAGGCTGCTTTCTTATCACCTACAAATCTCTCCCATTCAGGGCTCTGAAGGCAACAACATGTCAACAATCTTCTTTGTGTTCTAGTGATGGTAAAAGCAGATGTGATCCCTTCACTCTCAAACAGTTGCTGATCTGCATCTCTGTGAAAATCCCTAGCGCTCACTCTGACTGTGAGCAAGGAAGAGACTTTGTATCGAAAGCATCTTCCCTAAACAGTTCAGACTAAGGGATTCTTCTGAGGGATATAATGCACAGCTTTGCAACAGGTTCAAAATCAGACTGCACTACCACTCTCTGGCTGTTATATGTTGTTGAAAAAGCTGCCCAAGAGCCTGGCTATTTCCAACTCTCCTAGCTTACCTACCTCAAGAATCTGTACAATAATACTTGGTGTAATGGGAACACCAGGGGCTTTGCTGGTACTCTGAGGAAGCTAAAGAAGATCCTGGTAGTAAAATGAAGGATGTTTACAACTGTATTTGCAGGCTGAGAACACTGTGGCTTTGGATGTTTGCTCTGTCATGCTCTGCATCCCAAATGACATCCCAAATGTCATTTGGGATGCAGAGCAGAACCCAATAGCAGGGTTTGTTATTGCTGAGTATCAAGACAGACTAACGAAGACTAAGATCTTCCTCCCAAAATGAGTGGACTTGTCAGGGCTATTAGGCTGGGCCATCACACATCCAAAATCACAAGCTTTCTGCTGATAATGCCCAGGATGAGATTCTTAAGCTGGATGTAATCAAACTATTTTGTCTACTATTTTGGTGAAAGTTTCTTCTCTCCAAAAAAAATCCCAAACCGCCCCAAACCCTGATTTTTCTGAGGTCCAAACAATGTGACAGACCTAGCTGGTTATTTTATACTGGCTTTATAGTGAAAAAAACACATTTCTATTACTGGTGTAAACATCTGGCAATGAGGATGCACGTTCCATTTCTTTTCTGCATTAGGAAATTTTGTATTTTCCATCTGACAAAAGCCATTCAGCTCCCAGAAGGAGTCAGAAGGATGCCTGCCAAGTTTCCAAGCATTTTTTTTTTTTTTTTTACCTCATTGATAAAGCCAGAAAGGATGGACCACTGAGAAGCCCCAGCTCTGCCTGGCAGACTCCATTCCGCAACACGTGTGCAGTGGGTATCTGCACCCACACAGCCGTAACAAACAGGCTAAGAAAGCAGCTACTGCACTCTGCAGAACTAGGACTCAGACCCCAAGTATTGAATCCCAGCGAGTGATCTGACCACGCTCCTGTCTTGCTGAACCACTGTGCTGAGTGTCAGCAGCCACAGCAATCATGCTGTTTGCTTGCAGTACATCTCTTGGGAATCGCTTTCGCTTCCGAGGAATACAGCAATGTGTCAGCTACCTCTAATCCTGCCTGGATGCTTAGAAAATGCTATTGCTCCCTTAGAGATCAAGTGGGCAGCAGCCCCTTAACAGGAACTGGTCTATGAGCTACCACCACATGTCTAATTAATGACCCTGCCAGTCGCAGCTGGAAGAGCTGAGCTGGGGGTGATTAATTAAATTAGCTGGCAGAGGAAATTACAGTGGAAAAGCCAAAGTTTGATTGCTCCATAATTAACCGCAGTGCAAATAATATCTGCATCTATAACTTCCAGCGATGAGATCAGAAGCCAATTGAATTTGGCACTGATTGAAGCTGTAAATATCCTGTGGTGAAAAATGATAGGTTTGTTCTGAAGGGAAAACTTACAGAAATGGACATCCAGCGGATGCAAAAGGGGAGCAGGGGACATGGGAGGAAAGAGCACTGGAATTAGGTTCTGTATTTCAGCCAAGAGCTGATTTCTGTAGTCTTCTGGAGCGGTGGTGGACTCAGCATAAAGCAGAAATTCAAAAAATTTCTATAGCTGCTGAATGCTTGAAGACATTCAGTGGATCTAGAAAGGAAAGGCCTTCTAGATCACCCAGCCCCCTGCCTTGTGTCTCACACTGATGGGAAATAACACAGCTCAAGAGAGCTGGCTGGCAGAAGAGGCTGCCCCATAACCAGCCTCAACACTTCTCACTTTCTCCCTCTACTCTTAGGAGCACTTCCCTGAACTACAAGAACCCATTTTCCACCTCCAAATGCTCTTGAACCACTATATCCCTTCACAGTTATTTCAGCAATCCTTAAGCATCTCCTCCCAAAGACACTCACCGAAGACCCGAAATCTTCCTTACAGCTCTTCTCTGAACTTCCCCTTCATTTTGGAAGGTTCTGGTCACGACGAGCACTCATACCGACCCCTGTATCAAGCTGACATGCTGTGATTCTTATCCCACTTTCTCTGCTGATGTAGCTCTGGCTTAAATGAAGCTCACCTTTTCCACTGATGCCTGAGAGGCATAAACCCAAAAAATTAGCCAAGTTTTATCTCACAAGCTTTGCAAACTGTCGCCGAATGCACTTGTGGACAGAAATTGCATATTCTCTCCACACACAAATAAAAGGGTGCAAGAGGGACAAGACGGGAAGACTGAAGCAGATAATGCCAAGGACTCAATACATAAATGATCCAGGGGGATTACCTTTAACTGATTGAGTTTTGTCCATTGAATCAAACATTCCCAATGAAAGAAGAGGTTCAAAGAGCCATGGGTTAGACACTTAGTTCAAAGTAGACTCTGGAGCACATTCAGTGCCCATGTAGCTCCCAGTTTGATTTCTCCAAAGAGAATCCAGTCTGTGTACACCAAGGCCATCCCATGAAGCAAGCCAACACCTGGGAAGTGGGAGCATGGGGACAGTTTGCTTTAAAACCTTGCTACTGCTCCGGACCAAAGCATGCAGACAGTGGCACCTACTTTGTGATGCAACCTTCCCCACCAAGTTTGCTTCCTTGCAGTTAGTGGTGCAAACACACCAATGCAAAACACATTATAATTCCTCTATTTGCACGAAGACAAAAGAAAAGTGCAATATTGATTGCAAACACAGAAATCCTGCTCTGCTCTGTCATTTCTTTTTGACTGATCCAAGAGAGCACAGAACAATCATAAAAAGTCTGAGAAGACCTCTCAAAATACATTAATAAATAGCACATTTATTGATTGCTGTCAAAGAAAATAGGCACATTCAAATTTACAAGCTACCCTGCCCACATACACGCTCATAAGCTGTCCATTAAATACATTAAATACTGCTTGACAAACTGTTCTCATGATTAACTCGAGACTCACCCACTTGCAGTGGAGCCAGGCACTACATCCAATTCCCCTCCTCTCTCTTAAATTCACCTTACGCTTTGGCTCACTTTTGACTCCTGCCCTTGCTAGGTGAGAGCTCTGGTGCTTTATACACCTTTCTGGTGTTACAAGAAGCTTTGTTCCTTTAGTTATTGTCTCAAATCTGAGGGATAATAAGACCAGCTTCTTTTTTTATTACTTGCCTATTTCTTTGGCTGTCAGTGCTCTTTTTTGCTTTATTCTGAAAGCCTTCCCTACAGGCTGTTTTCTCTATGTCCCACCATGACAGTGAGATGATGGTTGCGGTGAGGTGGTGGTTGGCCTTCTCCCCTGGCTAACAGTGATAGGACGAGAGGGAATGGCTTCAAGTTGCACCAGTGGAGGGTCAGGTTGGATATTAGGAAAAACTTCTCCAAAAGAGCAGAGATGCACTGGCACAGCTGCCCAGGGAGGTGGTGGTGTCACTGTCCCTGGAGGTGCTCAGGAAACGTCTAGATGTGGTACCAAGGAGCATGGCTCAGTGGGCAATCTTGGTGGTAGGTGGACAGTTGGACTAGATGATCTTGGAGGTCTTTTCCAACCTTAATGACTCTACGATTTTATGATCTATTGCCTCTTGGCTGATAAAAATACAAACCAAACCAACTCCCCCTTCCCCCATGATGTCACACGCGCTCTTCACACAGCACCACATTTGAGTTTTGGTCATTTTTTGAAGGATATTTTCCTTGTACTACTGAAACATCCTTTCTGAAGCTTACAGTAAAAATTACACACTGACAGTTCACATTCCACATTTTAACATATTTTGGTATCCACTGAGCTGTCTGGTGCCATAAAAACACAAACGTAAAGATGAAGGCTGGCTAAAACATCAAGGTTGAACACTAGGCCATTTTAAACCATATCTTAATTGCTTGAGTTCCAAAACTTTTTTTAGAAGAGTCACTTCCAAGATACTCTCTCATTTAATATTGAGAGTTCCCTTTGCTCATTCTACAGTCAACTTCTGAGGGAACACTTGTATAACCCCAACTCATTGGCGATAAGCTGTTTTTCAGGCAATTCCATATGATGTAGATTTAAATCATGTTATTCCATGTTTCATTCAAGCAGCAGAAATGCCTCTGGCAGATGTATTTTTAGAGGGCAATATTTCAAAGGCAGATAGAGAAGTTGGTCACCCAGCTGTCACAGTTAATCAGCGGGAGCTGGATGTCCAACTTTCCTCTGACTTGCCTTCCCTCCCAACATCCCGAGACCCCTGTGAAATCACACTATGTCCACATGAAGAAAATTCAACATTTGTAACAGAACCGGACTCAGCCATACCAAATGGGTACTTTGTATTTAAAAGGGACCCTCCACAGCTGAGTTTATCCAGCCTCTAAATATGCTTCACTGCATCATCAGCACAGCTGTGTGCCAGCCAGGTGCTGCGGTGAGGTCCTGGTGCTGATCTGCCTGGGATGCCATAGGCAGGTGCTTCACAAAGGTTTTGAAAGGACATGAATTAGAAATTCCACAACATAATTAAGAAATGTTCCCCCTTGCTTTGTTCCCCTTCCCCATTTTTAAATTCTCCACTGGCTTTAATTAACTCGCCCTAGAGCAACAAACCTAGCAAAGAGGTTGGTGAACTCTTGAAAGTATAAAGCAAGTTGTCTCTACACGGATTCTGCTCCATTAACATTGGAAACTACAGGCTGTTCTCTTTTCTGTTTTCTTTCTTTCCTTCCTTCTTTTTTTCCTTCTTTCCTTCTTTCTCTCTTAATACGGCCATTTAACATGTAAACTAAGCCATATTTTACAGTTTGGCTTCATGGAGAAAAATCTATATCCTGCCTGAAAAATCCTAGTGCCATTGGATTTCTACTTTAATAAGAAATTGAACACAGAAAGGTCCAACCACATCATAATCCAACATAAGTCTTGCAATGCACTCTAGAAGGAAAGGACTAAAAAGGGCCAAATCTTTGGCTAGAACTTGAGCAGCTTCCTAGCATTGTGCAGATCATGGTCTGTGTGTCTCCATGGCTGGGAAACCTGTCATCTATTACAGAGTTTAGTGGAAAGTCTACTACTAGATTATTTGAACAGTAAGGACAAGCTGCATGCAATAAACCTGTGATGCATTAAAGCAAATCTATAAAACTTCTGTTTTACCTTGACTGAAGGTCTGAACGTTTCTGTGCTTTTTTGTTTTGTTTTGTTTTGCCTTAATGGAACAGGATGATCCAAGCAATCTCAGGTATGTACTTAGGACTGGCCTGAGCTGCAGGAGTTGCACAAGGTGGGCAAAGCAGATCTGGTCCGGAAAGCCTCAAGACAGGAGCACATGCATGTCATTAGCAAAGCACTGGAAGTGCCAAAACTTGCTGCCTGAGTCAAGAAACTAAAAATTCAACTTCTAGGTAACACCTCAGACTGAAGGCTGAAGATATCCCTCAGTTTTAGGACATGGTGATACAATGCTACTGCTTCTGCTTGTGGAGGATTCTCATAAGCGTTAATTGAGGTTGTGATTTAATTGTGCATGCGCCACAGGTTCCCAAGTTTGGCTGCTGTTGTAGTGAAGTGAAAATACAACAAAACGGTCACTTACAAGTTCTGACTTGGATGAGACCAGAAAAATTTAAATCTTTTTGGGGAAAAAGAAAAGTTAGCTGGGAGATTTCTAGGCCAATCATCTGTTCAGCATGAGGACTTTTTGAAGCACATCCCATCCGTACCTTTTGAGGGTTACCAATTACCAGAGACGGCTTCTTCTCACTGCTGTACATCTCTGCAGACTTGCACAAAAATGCTTCAGTGACAGGACTTTGCACTGTCTGCACAATCTAGTTAATAGGCACAGCCAGGCATTTCATTTTGCTGCAATTCCCATTCTCTAAAGGCTCCAATTTGTCACCTGTGCTCACCTCAACACATTTTACTCTGCTATTTAATTACTTGAAAGCTGGAATGGCGGTGGTCTCACTCCTTCTGGTCACTTCTCTTTTTCAGGGGCTCACTGCTGGCTCCCCTTCCAGCACCTGCACACCTGAAATCCAGCAGTGAGCACGTTGCCTCTGACAAACGGCTGTTTTAGAACCGCGAGGAAACTGCATTTGGGCTGATGTGTGTATCAAGTTTCAGTCCAGTCAAAGCCAGCACCATCTTTTCACTGCTGCCCTTTTCATTTAGTTATCTTACTGAAGTCTTATCTCCCCAGTCCCTTGCCATAGGCTACCAGCTTCCTGCCGAGCCAGAAACAAAGCTCAGTCTTAAACAAAGGCAAAAAAAGGAAAAAAATCACAAAAGAGAGAAAGTTGGTCACAGTTACTGTTATGGAGCCCTGCAGATTCTGTAGCCATGACCAAAGCAAAGGCATGCTGCTGCTTCTGTACCTAGTGTCACCGGCCAGCACAGCCCCCAGTAGCACGGCACGGCACTGCCTTCTTTAAAGTACTGCTCAGCATCGCCACTGCTGCTTTTAGGCACGCTCTTTTCCACACTGCACCGCAAGCTCCAACAAAGCTAGTTGCTATCCAAACAACCTACCAATGCAGAAATGGCCAAAAGCCACGCAGGAAGGTGAATTAACTTCCACCATCAGCGGTGACCACTACTGAAAGCTTTAAGATTTTGCCCATGCAGCAGCGGTTTCTGGCACTGAGTCGAGCTCCTGGTGATGCTGAGCTAAGCCCAAGAGAAAGGTCATGTGAGGACCACCAAGCAGCGGCAGCCTGCCCTGTGCATTTAATATAGCTTTTTTTAAGAGTAGAAAAGTGTTTAAACAGAGCTTCGACCAGAAATAAACTGGCTTTAGAATAACTTCTCTTACATTTCATATAGCAAGCAGTCTGAGTTATGTGTTTGAAGAACCTCACATTTGGTAAGAGAGAGAGGAGGCAGAAAAACGAGAGGAGCAGGTTAAGCACCAAGCACACAGAAAGGTTTCCAATAAAGGTAAAATCTGCTTCTAACAAAATACATATCTGTTAATATGCTGGGTATTTTCCTCGCCAGCTAGGCAGCTCTGCTGAGCTCCTGCTACATGGAGCCGTGTGCTCGGCAGCACCGAGTGCTCAGCTCACAGTGCTTTCCTGAACACATCTCACAGCTCTGGATCTGACCCCACAGACCTCTTCAGCGCTGATGTTTGGCATTTGGCACTTTTTTTCCCCAATTGCCTTTTTTTTTTTTTTTTGTTTTTTTTTTTTTTTTTTTTTATTATTACAAGCTTTAGCCCCACAAATGTCTGAATTCAGAAAGCAGGAGAAGCGTTAAATGATTTTCCTTTTGGAAATAGTTCATTAGATAGCTGTTATTAAAGACAGTGAGGGGAAAGATCTCTTTGCTAAGGCTGCCCAATGGCAGCCTTACACAGATTAGATTTACACAGTAAATCTAATTTTTCAATTGCTTTTTTGCCTTGATATATTTAAAACAGAACTCTCTGTTTTTATTCCTCAAGTGTTGCAGAGCTGCAGATATGTGCATGCATACATACACAGGGCAGACACAGACAGCGTGGAACTTAATTTCAGAATAAATGATAAAAAATGTGCTCAAGTAAATAACCTAAATGCTTTCAAGTAAGCTACTGTAAATGTACTCCGTCTGCAAATGCTCTGCTGCAAAGTTCAATCATTCCTGCGTTTCTGAGCAAAGAATATCTGTAGTTATCCCAGTAAATGCTAACCCATGAAAACCAGGATCCCATGAGCTTAACACAGCTTCTATCAGTGGTGGGATTTTGGAGGAGAGGTGTTTTTTTGTTATTTTTTTATTTTTTATTTTTTTTTAAATTCATACACACTGTGCTTGTCCTGCCTCAGTGCTCTGATTGGAAAGCTGCACTACACTGTTCTCCTAATTCAGGTGTTCCACCCTAAACAGCTAAAACAAACATGATAACTAAGATCTCATAATTAACTGTTCCAAACTCACACAGCCCCATCGCAAGCTTGGCAACACAGCAATTTTGCAGTAAGGAATGAGGAAGAAAACACGTTTCTGAGCCCACCTGTTACCCATTTTCAGCCTATTCACCACCAGTCAGTGGGTCACCCAAAACCAGTGGGCTGCTGTCAAGCTGTGCCTGACTCGCCCCATCTGACAAGGCCTCATCTGCCCCATCTGTCCCCTCAGCCCCACCATGAACCCCCACCACTCCCTCTACACCAATGCAGAGCTCCCGTGGGCCTCAGGGTGGAAGGGGCTGCTCTGGTGAACCAAAAGAAACCTAAACGCCCTAAAAACACAGATTTTGATCTGAACTCAGGCTTGTGACTACAAGGAAAAGGACAGAAACACGCAGTTCTCAGCCTCCTTCACCACACAGTCCACCATACCCAAGCCTGATGCTTCTGTCACCGTCATACAGCTTCCTTCATCCATCTTCTGTCACGGCTGAATTTTCTGTGGCCATCAAACCTCTGCATTTCTCCTTTTGAAGTGCATTGAGAAGTACTGAAGAATTTTATGAGGAAAGACTAACCCACGGTAGCTGGCATCTGACATTTAAAATGGTATGGGCCTTTGGCCATTAGTTTGATGTCAGCCATACTTCCCCTCAGTTTGTAAATACAATCTACCAAATTTTGGTCACTTGAACTTCATCTTATTCCAATTAGCTGTTCCATTCCTCTGTTGCAGGAACACAATTAAAAAGCTGCCCCATAAAGTTTCTAACAAACACAGTGACGATCTCTGTATCAATAAGTTCTGTGTAGACCTCTTCAGGTACCTCATGGCCAAGCAGATAAAACCCTTTACTCTGGTCTTCAAATCTGAGAAGCCCTGTCAGCTTTTGGAGAGAAGTGATTAAAAACCAGAAATAATAAATTCATATTTAAACTGGAAATTACTTTTGCAGCTAAGATCCTATACAGCTTTGAGACCTTTAAAACAGGTACTCAGCTAACAGTCTGGTTCTCATTCTAGTAAAAATGAAATTATTTTTTCTGGCAGTTATTTATGACTTATGAATACAGTTTTTCCAGTGCATCCCTCCACTGTCTCACTCATAACCGTTCATAAAATGGAAAGAAATTCTCCTTACTTGAGTCCCAAACTCAACTCCTAGCTTTCCTGAAGTATAACAGCTCATCAAATTCTTTTTCAGGGAATTCCAGCATAACTTGGTGCTTTTCAGTGTGGCAGCCAAATACATTGAACAGAGAGCATAACACAAAAATGGAACCAAAAAACTGTCAAGAATCTCGATAGAAAAAAGGAATCTAGTGTTGATTGAACCTCCAAGTTAAAATGTTTCAGTCTATCACCTGGCCTACTGCAGATACCCTAAGAGGCAGGATGTCCTCCTCCAACAGAAAGATTTGATTGGTAAACTTGATACATTCAAGGTTGACGTGAGTCTTCTGGATGTGTTCAGAGTGTATTCCTAATGTTTTCATCAACAATGGAAACTACCTTCAAAATGAAGGGGTGAGCTTTCCACAATTCGTGGGAATGCCATTATGGAAAAAAGAAGTATTAACTGTCCCAGGTTTTCTAAGAAAAGCTACTTTGTCTTCTCTTTGAAGGCCCTTCCATTCTTTTAATCCTTAGTTCAGTATTCAAAGATTGACTGCTGCTTCTGGCCCATTATTCTGATCTTCTTACTAAGCTGACCCACTCCTAAAATTTTCACACGAGTGAATTCACAGCTTCTCCCCGGAGGTGCTCCTTTGTCTGCGTGAAAACAGCTCTCAGTAAATCCCCAAATTCTCCACTGATGAGACACCCACAAGAAAACACCAGTTTGATTTAGGGGATGATGAGATGACTGCCTGAGCAACGAAAAGGTGCACACCCACATTTATTGAACCATTTTACTCCTGCACAGCGAGCTGGGACAGAGACTCTTTTGGCACTGAGCCCTTCTCAGTGGGGTTTGTCATGAAGCATGACCAAGGCTCCCAAATGCTTTGTGTCAATGCAAATATATCTACTGCTATACTAGCCAAATGACTTGGGACAGTCTAAGCTCTTGGGAACTCTGGTGTATGTAATTCTACAGTATCTAACCCATAAGCTGAGGACATCACTGCAGCCTTCTGATGTCTCTTTAACAGAGATCTATGTCATGAAACCATTGCTGCTTAGAAATCATGGAATTCACAAGTTTCAGAGCAAAATATTTTTGATGCAAGTTGGGCTAGCTCTTTACCATATGACAAGATGCATTTTCATTTTGGAAAATGCTGCCTCTTTATCAATGCAATATTAAAGTTACTTGGTTTCAACAGCTTATTTTCATTCAGATCTTCATGTTTGTATTGCCCAAACACACAAAATCTGGGCATGAGGAAGTATCTTAGTATCTTAGCTTGCAGGTATCAAAATGAGGGCTGGACCACATTGCTTTCCCCTGTCCTCTTCAAAGACATCTTTAAAAGGAAAAATAATACATGGATGTATAGATAATCTGAAATTCACTTCAGAGAAAATGAGAAAAGGACAAAAAGCAATGAGAATTCGAGAGTTTCTTTGGCTCTTTTCTCCAAAAGCTCCAGATAACACCAGCAACCTTTGGGCAGACCTTCCAGAAGGCAGGAGGAGGACATACCCTATGACCAGTGTTACTGAAAATCTGTTGAACGTGTGCCATACAGGTCTGTAAGATATCACTGTACCCACATAGCATGCACATGTTCCACGTGAGGAATGCAGAAAGCAGCGAGTGAGCCAGCTCCACATAAACCAAATAAGATGAGAATTTAATAGTAG
The DNA here is from genome assembly GCA_013396635.1 of Penelope pileata. Classification (NCBI taxonomy): domain Eukaryota; kingdom Metazoa; phylum Chordata; class Aves; order Galliformes; family Cracidae; genus Penelope; species Penelope pileata. Next base: position 185,035 of record WBMW01003274.1, on the reverse strand, counting down.
TAGCACTCGCTATTCAGATTGTGGCTCTTTCACCTCTGCCTTTTAACAAATGCTCTAATGCACTAGAGAACGAGATGAAAATATTTCCTTTGCAGGTTTCTCTTTCACAGACAATGAAGAGAATGATGATTGTAATAATGATTGCAAACCAGGCTTCTGTTTACAAAGTGTTTGAGCTTCTATCAAAGACAGATTTGCACATAAGAAAAGTGCAATTGAACAAGGGAGCATTTTCTCTAAATTGCTCATTAACTTGGACAACTGGGGTTGTGGTTTTTTTTTCTTGTTGCTGTTCTGTTTTTATTCTTCATCACTCAGGCATCTCCCACGCTGCTGTACAGGCACCAGTGCCTTACTGGATCAGCTCCTGGATGACAAGGTCTGCCAAGCAGCTACAAGGACAATAAAACACGCCGTACCACTAACGTTCATCTTTGGAGCATTTCATTTAAGCTTCAGAGACCTCCAAATGGTGAAATACGAACAGCCACCACCCAAGCTGACATTTGATTTGGCTCAGTTAGTTATTGTTATTATATGCATTTCCTGGAAGCTACTGGTAAGTGACGATTTTTTTAAAAAAAATTAATTTTAAAATGATTAATCTGAAAGCATGCAATCTAACATGGCAGAATCAGTTCATTTCTAGAGTAATATGAGGTTTTAGTTTACTGGCAGCAGTGATTCAGACTTTTTATTTATGTGTGTTTGAAAACATAATCCTGCTGTACTAATAATTTATACATTTTCCTCATTATCCTTATGAAATATTTGCTGCCCAAAACAGAGCTAATACAACTCCAGCTCACTGGGAGACGCACGACTCAGTGTAGCTCAATCATGAAGAAGACAAGGGCTGAGTTACAACTCTCGGGGCTTGTTGTTTTCTTTTTTTTCCCTGCCCCCTCCCAAAGACTTCCTGTTAACAGGACCTCCTGAAATACCTTAAGTAAAATCTTAAGTCCCCTAGCAGCTGTTTGGTCAGCGGAAGCATAGCTGCCTAAACTTTATTGGTAGTAAATGTCATTCTTGCACACAAACGGCCTGCCTGGAAAACCCAAAGGCACATCTTGGTCCGTTAGTGCTATCACATATGATCACATTCCCTGACGAGATGTGAAAACTGAAATGGAAAACGTCAACAAACTCTGGCCGCGGTGAGGACTGGGGCATGCCCGCTGACAAGCGTGCCGCAATGACAGAAATTTACTTTGAGTTACAATTAGTGGCACTGTCATTTTTGGGCGCTCCTGCCAATTAATTAAGCCTGTCAAATGGAAAAACAGCAGCATTCACATGATAATTTATATAGGGAGAGACTAGCCTAACAAAGCTGCTTCTGCAGCCAACAAAATTCCCTCCAAGGGCTGGGAAAAAAAAAAAAAAAAAAAAAAAAAAAAAAAAAAAAAAAGGAAAAAATATAAAGAAGTAGAAAGGGGGACTGGGTTGTGAGGGGGAGAAAGTTAAACTGTCCTTGTTATAATTGTTAACTCTGATCGCTGAACTAGAAGATGGGCTGATTAAAACTCCAAACGAGCCCCTAGCTCGCTTAAATCTCAGAGTCCGGAATGATAGAATCAGAGGAGTTTATTCATACCATTAAGCCCCAGAGAACTTAATTGAAAGAAGAGCATAGCCTGGACCTTGACAAGCGGGAGGTCACAGTAATTGCTGCCGGACATATTTAACATTAANAGGGGGGGGGGCGCTTCAGCAGAGGCAGGAATATCAATCCGCCATGCTTGGTGATCGTGGCAAATTAACTAGGTAAGATAACCTCAGCTTCTAAAGGCAGAAGCTGGGGGTATGTAAATAGATGAGGGCAGACAGGGAGATCAGAGCCTGCACACCACTTAGCAGGATAATAAAGGAAATCATCCTTGATTATCAGTGCTAATTTGGACACTGCCGGTAGCTTGTTATGCGTGTTCTGAGTAGCATTTAATTAATTCAATTGCTTGTTAATGAGGGAAGTGACATGTGGGGAGCAGATGCCACCCAACTGCAGATGGGTTCTGGTCAGCCCTTCACAATAATTTTTTTTTTTTTTTTTAAAACGCCCTTCCCCCACCCCTAAAATGGGAAAGGTGTCAGGCATGGAGGAGCACTCAAAAGGGACAAAACACTGACCTCATCAGGCCAGGAGCTGCTAGGAAACCAGACCTGGCAGCATGGATGAAGAGGTAGCGGCGCTGGAAACCTGAGACCAACAGCAATCCCATGGCCACAGCAAGCATGGAATGGAGGATCTTCATCAGACTCCCTGTGTCTTCATACAGGGATCCAACGAGACACGAGCCCTGCGCCTGCCCTTCATCAAAATTCATGACGAGTACAAGTAACGAAGGAACAATTATTTTTATGAAAAAAGAAGAAAATAGAGGCATGGCTTGATTTTTTTTCCATAGAAGTTGCTCACCAGCACAGTGCACGTTAGCCTTGAAACGGCGAGCCTGACTTCAGCTGAGAATTGTACAAGTGTGCTAAATATAGTCAAGCTGCATAATGTTTTTTCTGACACCATTAAATTCAGTTCATTAGTGAGTGAGGGATCAAACTGGATCTTATATCTTAGGGTGAAAGTCAATTCCCGACACTGCCAGCTCCCAACTCAAGACTTTCCAGACAGCATTAAGAACCTCTCCATTTTCTTATGACCTATGTTAACCTGAATAAACACAGCAACTGCTATGCAAACAACCTGAGAAAGATTTCAAGGACACTGTGGCAGGAACCTGCAGTTACTGGGAAGTTCCATGGTCTGTCCAGATACGTCTTAAAACAGGAAGCTCAAGAATGGAAGCATTACATACATCTTTGACTTTTAACACTAAAAACCTTTTCATCTAAAGTTTTTTCTCCCCTGACATCCACATTAAAGCAAAGACTACATTTTCGAGCATGTTTGTTTTTCCTGAGTAAGCTGTATCAACCAGAATACAAAACCCAGGCTGTACAGTTCAACACAACTTGGAAATGTGCTGTATTCACTGCAATGTCAACCACAATATCCAAGCTCCATTTAATGAACTGCTGCTTGGGGCTGCCTCAGCAGAGCTTAAAACTATGCCTGATGTAAAGGGCAGCTAGCTAACAGCTGAGCTTCTATTAACTGTTCATCCTGCATTTTTGGAATAAATTTTTAATGGAGTTGGAGGTTCTTTCTACTTGCGAACGTTCTCAAAAAGACACTGAAACTGTAGAGCCCTTCAACTTTCAGGTTTGCATACAGCTAATGCAAATTTTGAGCATCATTTCAGCAGGAGAACAAAACCCATGGCTGGGATATGGGTCTGGATATCATGCTGCCCTTCCTCATCCTCTTGGCCAGTATCTCCCAGCTGGAGGAGGCAGTCTTGCTGCTGGCATAACCCAACACTCCCAGCAAGGTCAAGACAGAGCCCTTGGGAGCTCAGAGAAAGAAGGTGAGGACCAGAGAGCAAATAAGCACCTCCTGGAGTGGGCAGAGGGATGGTGACACTTAATCTCCTTTGGAAAAGACCATCATCATCTCAGGAACCCAACGGCATTAACAAGTCTGCAAACCAGAAACCATATGGGCAAGGATAGCATGTGGGGAAAGCAAAGCACATGAGGAGTGTCCAGAAGAAAGCTAAATATTTGGTGGGAGATCTACACACTGGTGCAAAAGGCCCAGACAAAACATGGTGAAGACACTATAAGAGCTGATCTCTAGAGCTGGCTTCACATCATCTTCAGCATTTCTCCATGCAGCAAACTCTGTCCTGGCCCCAGTGAGCTACCCAGACTGCTCCTGTGTCACACCACTCAAAATCAATGTTTTAAGAGTGTGCTTAAATAGTATCAATAGCAATTACAGGAGAAAATCTTGATTCTCATCCCAAGACTCAGTTAATTGTCGCAACATTGATTTACTCTAATTTGACTTCTCACTTCAAATTAAACCCACATTACTGTAGGAAGGACTGCAGGCAAGCTTTCCCCATTGACCCCCTCCCGTCCAAGACAATAAATTTAATATTGAATACACTTGAAAAAATGCTAGTTGTTGCAGGATCCATACTGAAAGATCTTTTTCCTTTTTTTCCCCATTTTTTTTCCTTCCTGCGAGTAATTAAAAGATGCTTTTCTTGACTAATGATCCCCCTGTTTAGAAATGGGAGGTCAATACTCCTTCACCAGCAGTCAGCTCCAATTTGTCACAGGGCTCCCGAAGTTTGAGCGGCGGTTCTCAGGGCTGCTGGTAATTGCTGGAACCAATTACCAGCCTTCCAAAGCTGACCTAATCAGGGGCCCACGGACAACACTCAGTGGCGAGCTGGTCCCCTTTCCCTTCTACATTCACATATTCTCCTGTGCTAGGTTTTTCTGCTGCTTTACCAACTTTCCTTACTCACCAGGAGCTCACGTTAATTCCTCTCTTCTCGCCGTAGCCACGTGAACACCTGCAATCTGAACTCTGGCTCATGCCACTGCTTTACGTTATGCCACTTCCTTGGCAGATCCTACTGCACCTGTGCTTCCATTATCCGCACTGGCTCCCAGTTTAATGCTAGACGTGATCCAATGTGTTGCTTTTGATCCAGAGGCACTGAATGACCCAGAGATCTGATTATTTTACAAACTGTCCCTCAGACTCTTACGAGATCTGGCGCAAGCTAACATTAGAGAATGTACCTGGCCAATATCCCTGATGAACGTTGTAGGAGCAATGACTTTTGCTACAAAACTTTCAGGCTTTGAGTTCATCAACTCCAACATGAGAGACTTTCTGACCTTCAAAATATGCATTCAAGTTTCTCTTTTCCCACGACTTTCTCAGAGAAAGAGTTCTAAGTGAATTTGGATGCACTAGGACAGGAGAGCAGTGTGGTATGTTTGATGTGGTTTAAGTCTGATTTTTGTTTAACTTATTTTTGAGTGTACAAAATGAAAAAACGTAAGCTGCACTCAAAGCGTGGCACAGGTCAATTTTTATACACACTGGTGACATTTTCCTGGCTAAGACTCCTTAATGATGCTGTGGTGTAGAGCTAGCCATTTGGCAGTCCTTGCAGCTCCTCATTTACCCCTCTCTCTACTCAACAAAAATTCTTGGGATCCCACTGCGATGATTCCGTGCCGACTCCTCACAAGCTGAAGGGATTGCTTTTGAAGCCATGCAAGTCAACATTTTCCAATGCCTTTTAGTCCAGCATGTGAATGCTCCCTGAGCTTTCCAGGCCAACAGATTCAACATTTGTGGAGCAGTCAAGAGTCCTTCTCTGCCCTTGAAAGCCTGTGGAGTTTTGTTGATGGCTTCATCTCCAATAGAAAGAGACAACATGAAACAGTGAAACCCTCAACTGCTGATTCCCCCTACAAATGTCTGTTAACAGAGGGTCCATCATCATGCTGACAGGTTTTGGTAATTACATGGGAGGTGGGCACAGAAAACAGAGAAGAGCTAAAAGACATGCTTACCAAAAAGAAACACATTGTGCTGTCTAAGGTCTTTTACTGATGCTTTGTGTTAAGGCCTTTGAATCAGTTGGGAGAACGGTTAAGAAATCTGTTCTTGTACTTCCAATACTTTGTAGGCACAGACTGAAAGCCTGAGGGAGCATGCGGAAAACTATGGAGGGCAGATTAATGAGTGTATGTAGTGAAACTGAAAAGCATGGCTGAGGCTGGCAGGGACCTCTGGCCCAACCCCTGCCCGAGCAGGGACACCCAGAGCAGCTGCCCAGCACCATGTCCAGGTGGTGTCCAAGGAGGAGACTCCACAGCCTCTCTAGGTCCCTGTGCCAGTGCTCTGTCACTGCACAGTGCAGCAGTGCTGCCTGGTGTGACAAAAGCACGCTGCTGGCCCATCTCCACCCTGGTGCCCACCAGGCCCATTTCTGCAGAGCTGCTCCCAGTGGGGTGCCCCCAGCACATCCTGGTGCTGGGGCTGCTCCTCCCCAGGGGCTCTGCCCTGCTCCTTGTTGGACCCCATAAGGTTCTCCAGCTCATGGCTCAGCCTGGCCAGGCCCCTCTGGGTGGCACTGAGACCTCTGGGGCATCTGCTGGTGTCACCAACTGGCTGAGATCTGTTCTTGCCAATCTTGGACAGAAGGCTAATAGAGACCAAAGTGCAAAAAGAAGTACAGGCTTTGAAAAGGCAGAGTTTCAGATATTCATGTAAAAAGTACCATATATGTCCTGCTCCAAACAGCAGGAAAGAAATGGAGTTAGCAAAGCAAGGTTAAAATTGCTCTGTGGGCAAACTTTCACATAATCGTAGCTCTATTTTTTCCACCACCTCTTCCACCATGTAAGTGTGCACTAAAACACACAACTGGAAATGCCTATTTATATAATTAATCTTTATACCTTTTGTCTGAAAATATTACAGTCCAGGAAAGAAAGAAAAACTATGTCACTGACAAACATTAACAGCCAATTATAGACATGTTGTACAGAAACAAAGAAGAATTAAAATAAGCTCTGAGCAAGAAATAGAGTTGATTTTATGTAAGACTGACTTCCAAACATGAAAAACTGAGTTATTTAATTTAAATTCACCTTCATCACATGTAGTTTAGATTTATCATGATAATGTCTTCAATGTACACGTGAATTCTAAAATAATATTTTTTAAAAAAATCCAAATAAGTGTATGCCTTTCTTGTTGATGCATCTTTTCTGCTCACCTCAGAAGTAAGGAGCAATATATTATTTGTTAAGTGCAACAACGCAAGATTTCTGGATGAAGCAGAAAGTAATACTAGTGACTGAAAGGCAAAAATAAGCTGATTTCAACCTACCTGGTGAAATTATTGTATTAGCTGTATAATAATACACATGTATATTAGCAGATAAACAGTTTATCTATGAATAAAATCTCTGTGTAGGTCTCCTTGAACACATTTACATGCACAGCCATTCACCAAGTAGCCTGATTAATGTACTTTGCTTCATTCTCGAATATGAACCAAAGGTGGCACCACAAATTCATTTTTCAGTGCTAACGAAATAATGCAATAAGGAACAGTTGACTTTATTACAGACAACAGTACAAATCTGCTCCTGTACTGTAGGAGGTGGCCCTGTATATGCTCCCAGGTTATAATTTCACTTGATTCAGTATGGAAAAAAACAAAATCCAGATATACACAAACAAAATAAGAATATAATTCCCTGTTTGACTTCTTTTCTATGCAGGAAGCAAACACTGAGAGCTAAACCTCTGCCATACCATTTGCTACATGGGGACTGAACAGTGCTCAGATGCAGGCTGCCTCCCCAGAGCTCACACTAAGACAATTATAACACACTTCTAAAGACAACTGAAAAGACTGGACCAGCTGGGCAAGGTAGTCCAGAAGGTCTTCCTCCCTTCCTCTGAAACACAGTCTGCCAGAAGTCACTCTGCCTCCCCAAGACAATGTGTTATTAGAACTATTAGCACCTATATTTTAAATCCACTAAAATCAGCAAGTATTTTCAAAACATCTTTCTCCTTTGACAGTGGTCAGATAAATTAAGCATAAAAAGCCTTCAGATTTCAGAAGGATAACGTATCACAGAAGATTTTCACTGTGCTGAGTTACGACTGGGGGTTTTTATAGGAAACACACACTCCCCTACCAACTTAAGCCTTCATATAAATCACATAGAGAAAGTGAGCAAGTCCAAACTGAGCAGGACTTTTGTCACAGCAGTGATGAGAACCCAAATACCTGACAGCCAGATGCAAATTACAGGGCAGTGTCCTGGGTGAGCTTGAATGACTGAAGGCAGATTATTAATCATAAACTGATAGTCTTGGAGCCAGGAACTTCGTGGCTTAACAAAACAAACTTACGACAGTATAATTTAGACTGAAGTATAACCAATGGGAGGTTCCAATCTCCCATTCTTTTGTTGGTCAGTCAATTGAACTGTAGAGATGCTGAGGAAACCTCCACAAGCATGAATGAGCAAAAACGTCACCTGGCTTTTGACACACACATTTGATGTGTGTTCCTCCTGGGCTTGAAGCAAAGATATATACCTAATGACTTTTACAAGGGGTACCTGAAGGAAGAATTTCAAGTCTGTGTTGTAAAATGTTGTAATGCCCTACTACCTCTGACTGAGATTCCAAAATGAGGAATTCTGTACTCAGCCTCACAGCTTACAGTCCCTGCCACCTGCAGTGTCACGTGCTACCTGACCACTGAGTGCCATCCACAGTCATGGAGAAAGGAAGCGTACCTTGTGGAGTCTGATGAAGGTTTCATATGGCCTTGGCTGCTCTCCTCCCAGACGCTGTTTGCCAACTCATTCCCAATAGAAGACATCACCTTGATGAGCTCTATAGGCCAGTCGTCCAGGTCGAGAGAGCGGACCCGGGAGAGGTGTGTGCCAAGGTTTCGGTGTATACCTGAGCATTCGATGCATATGAGGGCTCCCAGATTCAAGCTGGCCCAGTCAGGGTCTGCAGGACAAAGGATAAAAGCCATTAGTACAATAAAACACTGTACAATAAAACAGGGAACAAAACTTTCTAGTTAATATTCGTGGATAAAGACTTTGCCTCCAAACACAATAGGAAAAAAATTCCGGTGTCCTGCTCACAGCGCGGTTGGGAAGTCTGGCACAAAGGTCAGTTGTGCCTTCTTAAGACACTAATCACTTGAAGAAATCCTAAGGGGGGGTCACAAAAGATGTACTGGCCCAGCTACAGTCAAAAGGAAAATGTGAATGAGAAAGAACAGAAGAAACAAAGAACAGAAGAAACAAAGAAAATATAAACTGAGTAGCAGGCAGCTTATGAAGCAGAAAAAGCCCCTCCTTGCGAATCTAGAGTCACTCATAGCCAATTACAAGAGAAAAAAAAAAAAGAGTAGATACAATGTCTCTGTTGCTAACTATATAAACTCCCTTAATAACCATCTATATCATCACCTACATATGGCTTTTACATCTAACACACTATGGGGTATGTTTTCATCTCTAAGATCAGGGAGATAAGTACTAAGATGAAAATGTGATACTTTGAACAGTCCCAGTTTTAGTGTACTAGCCAGAAGGATTCCACAGACAAAAAAAAAAAAATAACCCTGCAAACGATAAGGCTGTGACAAACCTGACAAAAGCCGGGAAATTCAAAGTCATTTCCCAAGATGGTTCACTTTTTGTCACTGTCCTGTGTTATTTAAATCCAGATTTGTATGAATATCCCTCTTCAACAAACATTCACTTCAACAAACGCCATGAAAGACTTATGGGAGGAATTTTTGGTGGCTTTTTTCCCACCTGCTGTCAGATCTTTTCTTCTCTTCTTACCCTGGGCCTCCCAAAGAATGAGTAGACTTATCACAAATGCCGAGCAGGAAAAGCAGAATTAATTGAGAGGGCAGGCACTGTTTTTATTCAAATCTAAACAAAATTCAGAGCTGATAGGGAATAAATTTCCAATGTTCCCTTCCATTGGTGCAAATATCATCAAAGGACTTGGGTGACATTTCTACTTTGTGTAACCCAAAATTGAAAAGTTATTTTTGGCAGCCAAAATATGTGCAAAGAATACATTTCCTACTTCTTTGCCATGTCACAACTGGACGAAAATTATTAAAAGAAAGCAGATGTTTCAAATGGCAAAGCTCAACATTTCATTGAAAAGACTGATTGACATTTTTCTGCCAGTCTTTAGAAATTGAAAAAAAAACCCACATAAATTGAAAAGAAAAACCACAAGAAAACCTACCACTTTATTTCACTGAAACAGAAAAACAGACCTTTTGTTTAAAAAGTTTCTGTCCATACAGTTTTACACTAGGAAGAGACAGCAGGCATTTCAGATCTCCAAAAATACAGAACACAAAACACCTGCCATGCTTTACAAGTCCTTGGTATGAAGCATGAAACATTCCTTTCTTGAGTATTTCTCCAGGTCACCTCCACGAGTTACTCGTGGTGTCTGGCCAGAAGGGAAACTCAAGTAGTGTATTTAAAATACACTAACCCCCCCCCAAACACTAATTAGTGTCCAAAAGCTCAAATGGGGAATATATTCATTCCAGATTTACAAACTGTGACTTGGAGTGAGATCTCTGCCCCTGACCTGCAAAGGCCAGGGTTATCTTCACAGACATAAAAGGTGTCAGGAGCTCATAGAAGCACTAACTCAGAGGAGAAAAATTTCTGATTAATATTTTTACAATTATTCCAACAGAACTGATGGTAAGAACCTCATCCCATTCCCATTCCCTCCCAAAATATATCTGTGTACCTGAAGCACATCTACTGTACCTCTTAATAAATAAATTTAAAAAATATTTATCTACTTGCAATTGGCAATGCTGGTAAGATTGAAGTAGTCTGCCAAACTGATAACCAAGAAATTACACAAAATTTTGTCAGTATAGCGTTTTAACTTTCAACAATCTGACACAACACATAGTTGAGTTTGAAAGTGGCAAACTAGAAAAGGAAAAAAGAAAACAGATAGAATTCATGCTAGACACCCAGTGAAAAAACAGACTTCTGGATTTTGGTTGCAAATGGATAATGCAGAACATTAAGCAGCTTAGGTAAGCAGCATCATTCTTTGAATTTTGGGGAAAAAATTACATGATGTCATTGATGAGATCTGTTTAAGTGTGTGCACATGAAACATTCTCTAAAGGGTATATACTAGATGACAGAAGGCACTACTGACCAACTAATACAGCAACCTACATGACCAGGGATGTCCCTTTGAAATTCATCACTCCTGTCTGCATCCTTCTCTTGCCATATGTGGATGAGCACTTCTTCTAATCTCATGCTTGAACATTTCGGGCTGTAACTGTTTACTTTTATAAGAAGATTAAAAAAGAAAAAAAAAAAAAAAAAGCTCACTTTCCTGGCTGATGCTATCAGTAATTCTGAAGGATGCACAGAATACTTTAAAGCACATGGCAGGCTTTTCTCCAGTAGGCATACACGAAATTTGATGTTAAAAGAAGGAAAAAGCCCATTCTGTGCAGCTGTAGGTACTATAAATCTAGTTTCCCTCTCTATGTTACAACTTGCCAAAGAAAATATGAGCATTTTTACATTACTGAATACTCCCTGATTAAATTTTTCAGCTGTCCATATTCTTAAAAGTTCAGTTCTCTCCTCTAAAAACTTCCTCCCCACCTTGACTTTCACCTCCACCAAATGGAATCATCTGAAGGCCGAGGCTCTGGAGACAGCTATTTTAGGAGAATAACCCCTCCACACCATCTCCTTCTTCCCTGTGGACATGAGGTGGCTGATGAAAGACTTATACACGCTAAGCTTATCTGGATTCAGTGTGGTAAAGGTAGTGCTGAGCTGAGCAGGGGAAATCTCTAAAGAGAGGAGCAGAAGAGCCAGGGAAATAAGGAGCAGCAGCTGGTGAAGGTATTTTGTGGAGATGAAGCAAAAGTGAGAGAAAAATCTCTATCTTATCGATTCTTTGAGAATTTTCTTCTATTCTACACAGAGAAAAATGAGTCTTGTGATGGGTCTGATAGGTTTGTCAGCGCCAAAGTTACTAGACTGTTGGACTGGAAAACCCATGACGAGACTCTCCTTGTTTTCCTCCACAACAGAAAGGATTTGATATTCCATGCCCTCCAGGTACCTTAAAAGAGTGAAGCATATATATCCTCTGATGTGCTCTTTAAGCCTTACAAGAGCTAAAACCTGCTAAAATTAGAGCTAATTCCTGCTAAAAGAGGCAGGAACTGAGCTGTGTTTGCCTAGGCAGCCTGAACCTCTTTGGTGCCTCCTCCACATGGAAGTCAGAACTGGGCCTCTTGCTGCTCGCAGGGCCTCGGGAAAAAGGCAGCATTTGTATCCTTCTGAAACACCTCATCACATCTATCTGGGGACAAAATTCAGTCTATTGTCCAGGGATAAGAAAGTTAGTACAGGAGCCTGAAGAACTTCAGTTCAGGATCAGTCCAGGGCCAGAAGGCTGGCAGCACACCAAGGCTCCTGGCACTGCTGTTGCTGGTTAACCTACAACAAAGCAGAAACTCCCCCGTGAAACGAAGTGCTGGAATGAAGTGCTAAAAAGCCAAACAGGGCTAGAAAGAGGAAGAATTAGACTTCTGAAGTGCAAGATTGATGGCTGCTGAATAGAACTGAGGGACAGCAGCATCTCATATTCCTTTGCTGTCAAACATCTGGCTTTGTGAGGATGCAAACAGCGTAAGCTTTCCACAACAGTACTGGTGTTTGTGATGCAAAACGCTCCGGGGTAAGGACTTGCCTAGGCAAGGCAGAAAGGGAGAGAAGCAAATAAAGGAAAGGCTGGCATAAGGAGCAGCAGGCTGAGCTGCACATCGAGTATGTTTGTATTTTAACACACATCACCTTTGGCACTATCCCAGATTTTTCAAGGGAAATACAGAGGCCTTAAAATTAGGGAGGTCAAATGGAGCCTAATCATCTCCAGGAATATAAACTATTGACTGAGTTTCCAGCTGAGGTTCCAAAATCGCCCTCCAACCCTCAAGTCATACAACCAAGCTCTGTCAGTTGCCAAAAAGGGCAGGCCCGTCCTGCCCTCTCCCGCAACATGTTCTTGGCACATCCCTTCTGTTGGCACTGTGCATGCATGGCCAGCTTGACCCAAGAAGCAATCTGGATGAAAAACAACCTGGCTGACAGAAAAAGGGAAAAAAAGAAAAAAAAGTTCTGTTTTCTCGCACAATCATGCTCCTGATTAAACCTCTAGCTTGGCTGCATAAATACTGGTGTGCACACAAGACTAGAGAAACATACGCTGGGGAGAGTGTGCACACTGGGTAGAGCTTAAACAGATCATGGACACGTTGGAAGGACATGTGTTTGCAGTATATTAATCACACTTTTCCACTCTGCTTGGGGGACCACTTAGCAGGGTCCAGGAAAATGCCACCCACAGCTGTACAGATGGAGTGGAGCAGCAATCAATAACACTCCTGTTGGGTCTGCCCACAGACAGCAGTGAGCACTTCAGAGTAAGCCAAGTACATGTCTAGCTCACTTGAAGACCTCATCCTTGTATACATCTATTACTTGCACTGCACCAGAACTTCAGAGTAAATCTGAATGGCTACCAGGTTAGTTTGAAAGAACATGAAGAAACATGAGTCACTTTGGCCTACATACTTTAAAGTATCAGCCAGACTAACATTTTCCCTTGCTTATCACATGCTGGATTACTAGCCAATGGAACGTAAAGACCTGAATTCATCAACTTTGACATTTTTTCCTCTGTCTGTGAGAAGTCTGTGGCATTCTACTGAGGATTTCCTCCAAGCAGGTCAAAAATCTGCTTTCACAGAATCAAAGAATGGCCTGGGTTGGAAGGGACCCCAAGGATCATCAAGTTCCAATGCCCCTGCCACAGGCAGGGCCACCAACCTCCAGATCTGGCACTAGATCAGGCTGCCCAGGGCCCCATCCAGCCTGGCCTTGAAACCATTGCTTTGACAGGGTCTGAGTCCTGAGGCTCAAAGCCCAGTCCAGCCGAGGTTCATATCCCTGCACAATGAACTGCTGGGGACAGAGCAGCTGCCTTTCTTGATCCATCAGAAGATGAGTATCTAACAACTTTCAAAAGAATCAATTAAAATCAATCTATGTGTGCAGAATGTTTTGATGGCAAGGACAAGAAAAAACTTTTGATTTTAAATGCCTGGTAATGTGCTAACCACCTTCCCTTAAGACCTTTTGAGGATGAGGCAAGGAATAAGAGTTTGGCTTGCTTGGTGGATGACCAAATCAGCTAAACTGCTAACTATGCACACAGAAAATTAATCATGCAAAAACACTTGCACATCTGTATGAATGCTCATTTTAAATTTAACTGGGAAGTTTAAACAGCTTAGACAAGTAGTCAAAATCCTAAACAGTAAGTCTTTAAAAAAAAAAGTACTCAAAGAAAAATAAATGAATATTTTTCCATTTTAAGCACATGTAAAATTGCAAGAAAAGTTCTGGCTTTCAAACATCAAAGAAATAGAAATGCACAAGTTCTCAATCCTTCTGCTTCTACAACTAATTGCTTTAGAGCAAGAGTACTTCCTTTTTATGGCTTTGTTACAAACCTCTGGAACTGAAGAGCAACAGAATAATGACCTCGGCTGGGGTTAGTGAGGTGAAGAGCAGCTCAAAGCATTCTTGAGAACATTTCTGAACATTAGGTATATGTTTAAAAATAAAAAGGGAAAGAAACACAAAGAGGAAAAAATTCCCAAATCAGTTTTCTAGTATCCAGATATAACAAGTAATGACTTTGGTATCTTCTGACGAGTAACCTTGAAAAAAAAAAACAAATGAAAAACTCACAAACTAAGCTTTGCTTCTCTGAAAATATTACTTCAGTACATATGTCCCTTCCACCAAAAGTAAGAAGAAAACGGAAGTAATTGATGTCAAAGAGCAAACTTCTTTTTCCTGTTCTTTAAAAGGAAAGTGAAGAAATGCCCATATTTGAAGAGGCAAGTACAACAAGACCGAAAAAATTAGGACTTACCTGACATAGCATGTATTAAACATAAATTAACACAAAATAAGTCTGAATAAGCAAATTCCACAACGAAGAAGATGTGCAAATACCATAAGGAATATAACACCAAAAAAGACAAAGCCCACGGTGCGTGTTCACCTATGTTTTGGCCAAGGAGCTGGGGTCAGCTTTCTGAAGCCCAGCATGCCATGCTGCACCCAGCAGTGGCTGTACTTACTCTGTGCTTCACAGTCCACGCAGTGGGAATTGCCCCTGATGTTCCTTATCGACTGAAGGGCCATGGCCTCATTCTGACTCGTCAGACGCGACTGTGGAAACGTGAAGAAATGCATGTGCAACAAACAAGAGCACAGTAAAAAGGGTTAGAGAACAGCACTGTCAGCAAATGCAAAAAAACCAAAGCTCGGGTCTAGTTTAATGAACAAAACAAGGCACCTCAAGTCCTTGGCCAATGACCTTTACTGAGATCTCGAGAGTCTGCCACCACATACAAGCAGATAGCTCTACCATCTCTACCATCTCACAGACAGAGAATAAAATTGTTAGCTTTAGCAAATTATGGACTCTCTGAAATGGATTTTCAGATGAAAATAAAATCTTTTTCTTTTGAAATAATTTAAGCAGGATGAGCACCAGGTCTTAAGTATGGCCATGTGGAGATATGTCATCCCATTCCATCAATGTGACATGTACTAACCCTGTCCAATTAGCTGTGCTTATGGTATTCCAGTTAGTTCTTCCAGCGTGTTTTGAGACCTTGGAAATAACAGAAATAATCTCTTGGAGCAATGTAGCAGGTTGAATACATAATCAAAAAAGCTCCCTCAACAAGCAAAAGATTATCAATGGATTCTCCTTTCCAAAAGAATATTTAATATACAAGAAAGGCCAATCTTCTCTGCAGGTATTACACAGTGAATGTTACTAGCCACTCTCCACCCTACTTTGTATTAACATAGGTGTTAGTATACAGATTTCCTCTGTTGTGCTCCTTTAACATACACATTAGAACGTGTAAATCCATGAAAGACAGGCACAAAAACAAATAGGCAGTGATTTTGTTCTATCTCAGAAATATATGTTGGGAATAAGCATTATTATTCCAATTATTACTGGAAGTACGTATTGGAAATAAACAACAAGCCTCTGCTGGCAGGCTGGGGAAAGCAGGCATCCATCTTAAGATCTGAGTCTCCTTCTTGCAAAGACATCTCTTAGATAATGTTAAGAGGTCTGCAGGTCTGACCAATTACTCCCCATTTCTCTCCCTCCCTTCCCACTCAATGCCTTGTGCTCTAGTTGTGAACTGTTTGCAATCACAGACACTCAGGAATCACAGGCTCTCTTGCCCCTCCAACAATTAGCAACAGCTGAAGTAGTCTCAGATTTTAAACACGTGCTTTGAGAGGGAAGAAAAACAAATTACTTTTATCATAATGTGAAAGCATGGCAAGTTAGAAAGTTCCTTTCAGGAACTGGCAATAGACTATACAACAAAGTCCGTGACTTTATCCCAAGCTTTAGTCAGATGTTTAAGAGCAATACAGGAGGCAAAAAGAGATAAACTAGTAGTTCTATTTATTCAGTTGCTCTAAAAATAAACTGTCAAATAGGCTACGGTACCAGTTATCTTGAAATATTTGAGGCATGTATGCAGCTCAAACACTACATGTGTGTCTCTAGGAGGTCGGGTTTAAAACTCAGGCTTCTTGATTTTGCTTTCCTCTTGATGACCAACTTCCTATTACTTATTCTCAGTATTACTCTGTGTACCATACCTTGTTCTTGCTGCTCTCACATGACTGTAAACTGGCCAAGATCTGACTCTCTATGGCTTGTACCCATGCATCTCTTTCTTCGTACGCGGTAGCTTCGAAGTGCCAAGTCTGGCCAGTGAGAGACACGATGATAAACTCAAAGTTTTCCTCTTGTTCTGAAAAAACATACAGTAGGAAGAAAGGTTTAAATTTAAGGATATCAATATATAGGCCTATGCAATCCCATTTGATGAGCATTTCTGGAAATGCAGGTCTGAACATTGAGATTTGAGGCTAAGTATATCGAACCCTGAAGCTGCACAACGCACCAGAACAACACACACATCCAACATTTTTCTCTCAAAACATTACATAGATAAAGTGCTGTTTTGGGTAAATACGCAGTTTTTGTGAGCATTTGCCTCTTTAGTGCTGAGCCTATCCTCTTCTGTAGCAGCAAGTGCCTAATGCTCATAATTTACACTTAAACCTGAGGTGCTAAGAGCTACATAGTGTAAAAAAACCAAAGTGTGTCACAAAATAACTGAAACAATCAACGGATTATAACTTGACAATTCAAAGTTTAACAATTTATCCTCTTCCTTCAACCATCTGCATACATGGCATGGATACAAAATGTGAAAAGCAGATATAAGCATTTCTGGTCTACAGCACAAGAAACACTGGATTATAATACAGAATTAAAGTCAGTTCAACCTATTCAGCATTCACATTTGGCACAGAAGATGAGAAAGTGATCTAAGAAGCTAACAGAAAGGGTCAATGAAAGCCCCTTAGGGCCACTACAGAATAAGGACAAGTAATCAGGCCAAAGCACTGCAGTGTGTGAAAGTACCAACAAACCTAAACTACATGGACGCACTCTAACAACACACGGGACACCAAAATCAAATTAAAAAACTCAAGGAAGTTGAGACAGAGATGGTGGGAATTGGGAGGGGCAGGCATGAGGAAGATAATAACAGAGCAAAAAGTTCGGGTGAACATCAGGCATTAGAAAAAAGGCTTTAGAAATCAGGCTTTAGAAAAAGCACTTCTGTTCACTTGTCTACTAATGACTTATCAGATATTCAGAGGCACGGAGCTCCTACATTCCCTTGTCATCCATAAGCACGTAAAGATAAGCAAGAAACCTAGCACTAGCTTTAAGGGCAGTACTGCTGGTCACTGGAAGGCATTTCCTCGACCTGTGGGACAACCTGGTTCCCTTGCTCCATGCTAGCAAGATCATGCTTATGCTGCTTTAACAAACTCTTAAAAATAACTTGCACCTTGAGAAAAAACACAGAAATGAAAGTTGTTTCCAGGTATATGAGAACACCTGAAGTAGCAGTTACATTAAAAAAAAGAAATGGGAAAGAAAGAGAAATGATGCAACTTTACAGGTGTAAGTGTCTATGGTGTTGTTCTAGCAACACTGTAAAACCCAAACAAGCAGAATCACTACGCAAATGCTATTATTAAGTCATGCAAAGAGCCACATTGATCAAAAGGATCTTCAAGAGCTTATGAAGATGATGCAAGGTGTCCAACAGAGACTAACCAACAATTAAGGAATTTCAGTCTTCAGCACTGTTGTCTGTAGGACAACACAATCCTGAAGAACAAAAACTGAAGCACCTCCAGAAAGCCTTGTTGGAGGGAAGAGGGGGCTGTCAGAGACCAGGAACATTGGCAGAGAACACGGGAAACTGAATCTCACACAAAGCAGCTTCCTGTAGAGTCTAGTTTAGGAGATTCATCATTCTTAGACTTTTTAGTGGCTTCTAAGTGATAAAATCTTTGTACTTCTGAAGACTTAATAAAGAGGGATTTACAAATGCCGTGTCACCAAATCCACCAGTTCAGAAAAATCTTCTACATAAACAGAATGCAAATGCTCCCCGTTGTCCACACGTGGTGCTTCTCCATGCAGGTACGTGCGTTAGAGGCAAGCACAGGGAGGAATGCAAAGTTTTCAGAAGGAAGAAATCCACAGAAACAGCAAATGAAACAGTGAAATGCTAAGCTCAAAAGTTTTCATAGAAATTACTCAGTGCAGGGGCTACTGAGACGCGTATCAGTACAGTGAAGGTGTCCAAGACCATTGATGAGCAGTGACACAAAGGCTGTGGAGTTATTTTGTCACCTAGCGAAAAACCTCTTTAAGCAGGAGAACGCCCCGTTGGGACGCATAATGAGAGCATAACAAGAGGAGACATCAGCATGGACAGAGCTAATGAAATATCTAATAGTCAACAAGTACACATGGTATATATGTAGAGAGACTCTCTACAGCAACTTGAAAGTAACTCTGAAAGAAGTGTGTAGCTCCAAGACACAGCAAGACTGAATTTTCCCATCTTCTGTTTACCAATAATCCTAATCACATCCTCAGGATTTTTTTATGAGAAAAATTCTGCAATCCTTTAAAGGAGGTTTGAAATCCCATCCTTGCAATAGTAGCCCCGCAAGCTCTGTTTGCACAAGATGCTGCACTGCAGTTATTCCTCTGCTCATGGAGGGCCTTCTGCACAGAAACATTTGGGAACCACCATCAGCTATTTCTTGTGGTTGTCCTGTTACACACCAAGTATCCTTTGCCCAAAGGGGAGGCTCCCATTTAATCTCCCAAACTTTGCTGCTGTGACCAGAGAACACTGTGACAAAAGCTGGAAATCCCTGCAGCCGTTGTGGCTCAAGATGGCCAAGTCCACACCACATGTTGACTAGTTTGTACCAGTACCATGGGCTATGAGGGCAGCAGCACACGTTAAGGTTGGGCTAGAAGGATGCCTTCATCAGTAAGTTAGCTGACAGCTTGGTCACTGCTGACAGTACGTCAAGATTGCACGAGTTAACATTTTTTTTTCAGCCTGCCAAAGCTTTACGTTTACTCCCCAAAAAACTGAGCTGAGAAGCAACAGCACCGTTTGAAGACGTGTTCGATAATACAAGCTCTGACTAAATGTAATGGAATTTTTTTGCAAACACAGCTGTGAAACAAAGCAGCAGAGCCTACGCCACGTCACCAATAGACCAATGCACAGAGCAGACGTGCTGTGCAGGTAGCAGTGTATAAATTTCAAACCATCGCGAACGCAAACAGAAAATTCAGGCAGCAGAGTGAAATTGGCCACCTCTAGTCTTCAGTAGAATTACAGGTTGTGCTATTTAAATCCCTACGAGCCCAATCACAAAATTTTATTAAACACTTTTCCATGTTTAACAGTTATTCACAGAAAGGTCCACTATAATAGTATTTTAGCAGCATCAACTTGTCGAAATCAACCCGCCCAATTACTCCAAACTACACTAATAACACTGGATGTTACACTAATTGTGTCCAGTTTCTATGCAGACGAGGTCCCATGGGGCTAGTTTTTCATCCTCAGGGGCAAGCAACTCAGCCATCAAACTGATTTCACTCGGAATCCCTCCTCATTACACAAGTCCAGGCTGTCAAACTTTTTTTTAAAAAGGTTAATGGGCCAATCAGTCATCAATTATTTCCTGGAGGCCCAGCAGACAAAGGGTTAAAGTGCTAAGAAACAGCTGCAACTGATTTACATTTGGAAGTTATTATCAACAGGAGATGTCTGAAATGTTGCGTTGTGGGATTTTTCCCTAAGTGGGAAGGGGTGACCAAAATGGGAAATGAGCTGAAACTCTAAGGCCGTGATACGGAATCTAAAGCATTGGTGAACTTTTTATTTTACCAGAGGAGCAGAGGATGTGCTACCAGTGAGTTTTAGGAAGAGTAAACTCAGAACCACCTCCTCTTTCAAGGGCCTACATGGTACACTGCTTCCATCGTTATCCTTTCGTAGTGCGGTTGCTCCATTCAACCCAAGTTCAACCCAACCACACGTTGCTCCAGCCCACCCACTTACAGAAAGTGGCACACGATCCCTTGGAAGTGTTCTGCAAAGGAAACAAACAGGCACGGTCTCGCTGCATTCCCAAATCAATGCCAGTGTTTACTGTATGTAACAGAGATCAGACTTTTAGAAAACTACACTGAAAATAACTGCAGGATACAATTAGTCTGTAACTTGCTCCAGAGAGCTCAATTAGCACTACTAAAACTTAGGGAAAGCACACATCCAGCAGTATCTTGGTATGTATCTTGGTGTCCCAATAAGAGCTGTTATATATGCTGCGCATATATCATTGTGTTTGCAGTTTCCCCTTCCCACATCTTTCATTCTCAATATTAAGAACTGTGTAAATAGCTGCCAACCCCCTGTGCCTCCGGTGGCAGCCATGGGCACGGTTTCACGTCAGTGGAGAGGAGGCTGTCTTTCTGCCAGGGGAAATTACCCCCATCCCAAAGGTTTGCGTTTAAAAAAAACACTCCTACTACTTTCCATGAGCATAAAATGAAGAATTCCTGGGATTAAGGCATTTCTTGTAGGCTCACGTAAGTATTTTGACAGAATCAGAAATAAAATGGATTTCTGTCTTCTGAGACAGTGGTTTACAACCAGGCTCTTCCACTAGCTGCCCAGTTGTGCATGTGCATCTTTGCACAATGTAGTTGCCATCAGAGGATCATGGTGCTAATGCCACCTTGGTACATTAAAGGCAACTCACTGTGAATGTCTGGTGGGTGATGCCAGAAACAAGCACAGAAGCAGAAGATTCCATGGTATGTTTCAAACACCCATAAAGCATCTTTCAGCGTTGAAGTTCAAACCTACCCAAGCCTGCCTGAAGTAACACTGAGACCTACTTAAACTCCCTTTTTGGCACCTCCCATCTCTGAAAAATATCTTCCATGCAAGCATCCCCCTTCAATAACCCTCTGTCTTTTCAAAAGGATGACAATGGAAAACCACTGCCTTAGCAGTCAACGTTAGATGTTTACAATACACAGTTTGCTTACAACAAAGGTGTAATTTACGCACTACATGTTAACTATCACTACCTTTTGCCACTCTGTGTAAATTATCCCTGTAACTTGGAAGATAAGTGTGTTTATTAGCAGCATCAATTAAGGAAATATTTGTGCCACGTCCCACTGGGCATGACTATGCTAATACTTCTCTTCCTTTTCCAAACCCAGTGTCTAAATCTAATTAGTTTCGAAAATCAACCCTATCAGGACAAGACAGCTCTGCTATCAGTTGCCCATAGCTCTTGATAAAGGTTGTGTTCCACTGGAGGAATGTTTCAGTACCACTGTTTTATATCACTGCCCCTCAATGACAAGTTGATGATGAAAGGCTTGTTTCTAGCTGTTACTGACTGACCCTTCCTCGCCTGCTTTATTTGGATGCCAGGACAACATGGTTCAAAGAACACTATGAAGTCATTTTTAAATGCAGTTCATGTGGTATGTACGTCTATACTTGCACTAGGTGTTTCCTATTGCATTTCAAGCCTGCAGTTTGCTTTTTAAGCCATGCATGTTTCAAAGCTGAAGAGCTTTCTCAGCTAAGCTGATTGGGTAGAGCTTATCTTTGGTGCTCAAACAGCCTCCCCCTCCATCTACTGTGGCTCAGTGAAAGCTAACTTCCTGCACAGGTGCAGCACCATGGCAAGAGCATCACCAGCTTCTAAACAGACAGTAGTTTGGGAGTTACTGAATAAGCTGAAGACAAGTTCTCCATGAGATCCTGGCACTCTGATGCAGCACTGTTTAATGTAACAGATAGGTAACCATAAAGAATGGGAAAATCAGGATTTAGTAGCTCTGTGACTCTTTAACCATAGGGAATGGAAAAATGAGGATTTAGTATCTCTGTAACTGTTTAACCACAGCAAGCAGAGCACAGTTGTTCAATTGCATAAAGCTACTTCTTTACATTGTAATGCAAAATAAGTCACTAAAGGAAAAACGTAAAAAATAATCCCATGTTTTAACACTACCGCTCTGAGAGCAGGTACAAGAGACTCCAGCTTCAGAAGAGTGAAGTGAGCAGGGTCTGTTTTAAGCATGACATGCTGGTACGACACACTTTCCCCCTAGAAAACCAAAGGATTGCTTAAACCCTGGCTGCCTGCAATAAGGTGCAGGTGGGGCGTTTTCATTTGCCAGTGATTCCCTATGAAAAGTAAACAAAATCTGAAAACCAACAGTTTTAGTCAAACTCAAAAATTAAAGAAAGTGGAATTTCTTGTAGCAATAGAAAACTGATGAAGGAATGGGAAGGAGACAGGTGCGCACTGCCCACTTCTTCCTGCCCTCAGAAGTTGGGGTCCTCCAGCCGCGAGTCTTACGCTCTTTGTGAAAACCCTGTCTGCCTGGCCAGGACAGACACGACAGAAATACAATGGTTTTGCTATCAAAAAGCTACAGGAGAGGAGCCACATTCAGGGAGGACTCTCAGCTCTGCACGGCGTAGTGCAGAAGGTGACCTTGTGCCAGCCCAAGGCATGAGTGACCCACCGCACCAAGGTCCTGGCAGATGCTCACTTCTGCCAAGCACCTACGGAACAGCTGCAGTGTGCAGATCTTTCCTTTCTCCATCTTAACTGGAGAAGCATACAAAAATACCTAAATAACAGAACCAAAATTAAAAAGTAGCTGAGAGGCTGCTTTCTAGACCAGGCTTTTAAAAATTACACAAGACGGGAATGTTTTTGTTCCATAAAAACGTACAAGTGCAACTGAGCAAGCATGCGCTAAAGACTGAAGTCGATTTGTTATTCTGGACTGTCATTTCCCATCAACATTTCCTTTTTTGAAGGCATAATTATCTAAACATGTGGCTTTTAACACTCACACTGCTCATTAACTCTGCACTTGCCAGTCTCACAACTCCAGCTATCACACCGAGGTTACCATACGGGCCCAGAGATGCGAAACTATGGAGAACACTGGACCCTCAGCTTTCAGTCAGGGTAATACTTCCAAAAATATACATTTGCCCAATTTCAGAACTTCATTTTGATGGCATCTCTCCAATCTCTTTGGATCAGGGCTATCAGGAACATGTTCCCATAAGGTTACTCAATGTGCCTTCGGTAGATAGTTGGATCAGTGCAACACAAGTTTTCAAACGAGACAGCCCTAAGCCCCACAATTTTCATCTGTCAAACACAAGGGAGCTCTTTACACTCGTTTCTCTGCTACAATTTAATAACAGGTAAATACAATAACAGGTAAATACAACACCCCAAGCTTCTCTGGGAGTCAGCCTGTAACAGCCAACGCATCCGCATGCTGGTTTAAAGAAAAGATAAAAAAAGAGCATATACACCCAAAGTCACATATTATTAAAAGGTATCTCCTTAGAATCATAGAATCCTTAGAGTTGGAAGGGACCTTTAAAGGTCATCTAGTCCAACCCCCCTGCAATGTACAGGGACACCTACTGCTAGATCAGGTTGCTCAGAGCTTGATCCAGCCTGACCTTGAATGTCTCCAGGGACAGGGCTCCCACCACCTCTCTGGGCAACCTGTTCCAGTGCTTCACCACCCTTACTGTAAAAAACTTTTTCCTTAAATCTAACCTAAATCTCCTCTCTTTCAGCTTGAAGCCATTCCCCATTGTCCTATCCCCACAGACCCTGCTGAAGAGTATGTCCCCCTCTTTCTTGTAGCTCCCCTTTAGATCTACTTGAGTTTCCTATTAAATGGAAAAAGAAAACAAATTATTAATGGCCCATAGCCTTTTTCTCTCATTTCATGTTTTGCACTTGGAAAGACAACACAATGATCCAAACAGGTCAAATTTGCAACTGTTTCTAAGAAAGGTAATAATTTTCCGTTTGCAACGAGAAATAAAATTATAATGAAAAAATTACACTTCTGTTTCCCACGTCCACTTCCTTTGGCAGTGAGAGCACGGCATCCAGCAGCAATCCAGCAGTAATTGTGCAAAAAAGGACGGTGATATAAATCACCAAAGGTTAATGATCAGGATGTGAACAGAGGGACTTGTTTACAGAAATAGCATGCAATTTAAAATTTACAAGAGATTTAATGCCACCGCTTGGCAATCACTAAAATCAACAGCCCAGAAAACAGTGACATTAAGAAAAATATTACAGTTATAATCATTCCAAAATAAGTCAATTAGTGTTAGGGCATGCGCTCGCGATTACTTGACCCATTTGGTTGGCACTTAAGTGAAAAGAATCCCCCCCACTGTATTGAGATTACTGAGTTGTGACCTATTTTGCATTCCATATTTCTTATACCGTCCCTCTTACTGCTGCTGGAGATGGTGGCAGAGGTTTTTTCTCCGCTCCTGGCTTCCGAGTAACTCTGACCTTTGACATTTGTAATAATAAAAAAAAAAATAGAAAAAAAAAGAAGAAGGAAGTTTATAATTGTGTTGTTCAAATGAATGTGAAGGAGGGGGGGATTCTATGTGCTATTATCCAAAAGCCACGACGGCTGCCTTCAGTGGGAAAAAAAAAAAAAAGCAATGTAAGTCAATTTGTGAACTTTGGCACCAGGTGACCTTTAGAAATACAACAATATACAGAATTTACAAGCGAGAGCAGCACATGCAAATGACCCGGCACTGTCTCGCCTTTGGATTAGAGCTGCAAAGAGCATTATGGAGAACGCTTTCACAAAACAAATTAAGACTGTTACTTAAATGTCACGGCACACTATTGTATTAGGCTACAGATCATTACACCTGATACTAACACTTTTAAAAACTGTAATAACTTGGGAAACATTACATTGAGTGCCCACACGTAGAAAGGGAAAATAGAGAAATAAATAAATAAGAGAAGAAAATGGGTTCTTGAAGTAATTTAAACATCACCACTCCACGACTAGAGGGAAAGGTCAAAATTTAAGTAAGCTGAAAGGAACATGAATGGTAAAATAAAATGTGCAAACAAAAAAAGATGAAAAGATCGCTGGAATGACTCTGCAAACAGGAGATGAAAGCACGCATGCTTTGGGCAAAGTTGGTTTCCATTCTCAATTGGTAAGGGAGAGGCACAAGGAGGACGATTCTCAGCAAAGCAGGTTGGAGAGGGGTGGAGAGGGGGTGTTCATCTACAAGGTGTTGTTTTGTTACCTTCAGTGTTGGTGCTGCTGCTGCTGTATATATTTCGCAGGCTACCAACACGGTTTAGTTTCCAAGCTTTGCGTTTGGCTGCATCCAGAGAGCAGAAGGGGGAGAGAAAAAAAGAGAACAGAATAAAAATAAAGAAAAGAAAAAAAAATGAAAAAGGGGAAGAAAAAAGAAACATCAAAATAGCATGTGAAGTAAAATATAAGCAGGAGCCTGGTACACGTGAAGAGCTACACACAGAAAATGCACACAGGGCTGCACAGCTTCACATCCTGGGATGATGCAGAAAGCCTCTTCCTTATTGGAGATGGTTTTCACATCTCTAAAACACGACAAGATTTGACAAGACTAGATGGATCTGCTATTGGTATGGACAAAAACAGAAATAAAACCACACAATGTACGTGTACAAACGATGCATGAGTAGACAAAACAGCTACTGCAACATGCTGTTTAATAACCTAAGCCAGCCAGACAACAGCTGCTTCTCCTCCAACAGCTTGTATTCATCCCCCGATGCCTGTGGTTCCAACACCTTTAAAAGTTGAGGTGATGATGTAATGGGCTTAAATCACCAAAACAACAGTGAGAGTTATTTGTGGCACTGAGCTTCCAGGCATTCCTTATTTTGAAGCCTGCCCTGTGGACATTGATGCTGTGCAAATTACGTCAGTGCTTCCCCCTGCCTCTGGCAAATCAAATCAAAGTTTTATTTGAAAATTAAACATGCATTTTTTCATACAACAGACACTACCATCACTTTACCAGAACCCACCAAACTTTTAGATTCTGAGATCACAGCTGCTGGCAGAAAATACTGCTCAAAAGCACTCCATTCCTGTGCTTATAAAGAGAGACCAAATTTTTATGTTCTTTAAAATCTATGTGTTTTGCTTGGAAGCGAATTCACAGCACGAGAAGTGCATTCCATCAGCAATATGTTCAGACTATGGGACAAGACCCACACGAAACTTCTAAGTACCTCATGGCACTGCTGGCAGTGACTTACACTGAAATAACAGAAACGTCCCCTCTCCTTCACCCGGGGACATCCTTGAGTTTGTATGGGAGGCTTCTAATCAGGACAGCATCAGTTATGATTAATTTCTAAGCCATGTTTTAACACTAAACATTCTTCAACTCTGGCTTATTACAAAGAAACGGTAAATTTGGAATAAGACCCCGTCAGCACAGAGGTCCCTCATTCTTGTTGAACATCACACAACTTAGTGATTTGCAAATATTTTCAAAATTTTCTTTCTATATTTAATAGACTTTTTTTTTTTTAATGTCCCATGAAACTCAGACTGTATGGCTGCTTCCACAGAAAAAGAACAGTGACATGAAGCCATTCAAATGTTTAACACAGAACTAGATTTTCAGCTACGGATCTAAGGCTGGAAAAAACACTTGTTTGCTGTACATGGACACCTGTCATAAGGCAGAACAGAGCTTGTGTGTTCAGGCACTGAAAGGAGAATGCATCTCCCCAGCCCCTATCTCAAAGTCACCTGTTTAAAGTTATTCCTGTGTACACACCAAGAAGGAACTTCAATCTGCAGTCAGTAAAGCAGCTATATAAAGGATATTTATTACTATGTTGGGAGAGAAATGCCTAAGCACCCTAGACTGTTGGGCTGTATGCATGGTTGTAAGAAAATGATCTGCAGGCTTTAATGCTATGTGCTTAAAGGGAAAATGGAGGACTGGATATTTTGGGTTGGAAGGGACCCCAGAGCCCACCCAGTCTTAACTCCTGCCATGGGCAGGGACACCTCCCACCAGACCAGGTCGCCCAAAGCCCCATCCAGCCTGGCCTTGGGCACCTCCAGGGATGGGGCACCCACAGCTCTGGGCAGCTGTGCCAGGGCCTCACCACTCTCATCAAAGAAAGACAGTTAGATCTATCTAAAAACTAAAGTTCATCAAATCTAAAAATATCTTAATCGTATGCAACCTTCAATATGAAAAGGCTTTGGTTTTAGAAATGTTTAACAAGTCCCAGCAGGTACCAGCAACTAAAGAGGCACAATTTCCCAGCTGAAATCTTGTTTTTCCTGAAAAAAATTTACATATAAATAGGCAAAAACGAGGTTTGGCATGATCAGAAAAGAAAGACTGCTTCCAGTATACAAAGACCTTTTCCCAGTCTGTTTTCATTTTTCACACTTTAATCGCACGTTCCAGTACGGACATGTAAGCAGGAAGTGAACTTGCAGCCTGGATTTCCATTAACCTATTGATGAAGTAATCCATTTTGATGTGCTAAGTGTCATGCCTTTTTCTGCTTTTTAAAGGAATGGACCTTTTCTCAGTGATGCAGAGGTCCCGATACATCCCAGTGTGTCCTTAAGCATCGATTAGACTCTGGTCTGCTTCCTTGTGGTGCTCTGCTGTCTCTGAGAATTCAAAAGTATCATCACCATCATCAGGGTTTGGACAGTGCCAAGCAGAGTCTCTGCAGGGTGACTGATGTGTGTGTGACCACCAGGGCCTTGCCCAGCCATCCTATGCTGGCTGCCTTCAGAATTACAGCCTAACTATAAATTTCTGCTACCTACAAACAAGGCCTAAGCAGGCAGTGGAGGTCATTATTTGCCTGATCTGTCTTTGGCTTCTGCACCAGAATACTCAGTCCATCCAGTCTGGGTTCACTCTCAGGTTCAAAAGTTAACTCAGCATGAGCTCTGGTGATGTATGCGTGTATATAGAAACAAAACCAAGAAAGACAGAAAGGGTTTCCAATAAAAGCTATTAAAAACATTGTTATTTAACAGAAACAAAGCTTCCTAATTAGCTCTTTAAGGTAGATTGCTTTGTTGAAGCATTTTCAGGAAGCCTTCTTAAAAAAGATACTAAGAAGAGTTTCTAGTTAGAGCTCCAAAAAACCCCAAACACCTCTCTCAAATGTCAGATATCTGCAATGTAGGTAACTATTTCCCAGAAGACACAGATATTTGATTTAGCTTGTCCTGAAACAGCAACCTGTATTCTGCCTGCTACGCTATACTCCTGCAATCTGAATGACTAATGTATTTTAATAACGTTTTGAGAAAAATCTTATTAACATCAACACTTGCCCTGATCTCTGGCTTCACCATCAACAGAAAAACAACATCTTGCAGCAATCAAAGCAGTCCCCTATTCCGACTAGCATGTAGGCACAGAGTGGGAGCGCAGTTTCTGATCTTCACTAAGCTCATTAACTCCAGAATTTAGATTACCAAGATTAAAATCTTAGCTTTGCCAGGCAAATTAATTTGTGCCTCCAAACTCTCAATCTGGACTAGCACCATAAGTCATTATTCATCACCCAATGACTCTGAGCTCTGCTTTTAACAACCCTGCAAAACAACGCCTTAAGAGTTGCAACGTCCGACTCTGCGCAAGCCATTGCCTGGCAGCTCCTCCCAGTAGTCACCACAGGAAGTAATCACAAAGCATCAAACTGGGAAAGCTTTGGCTCTTGGAGTCTGATGTGTGGTTTTATGATGAAGGGTTAAAATGATTTCTCGAGCTTTTGCAAGGATGCTACTCTCAGTTTCCCCATCTATGATCTGATGCATCACTCACATGGCATGTACGCACCCAGACATCTAGTTCCAATGCGCTGTTAAGGGACCAGAATCGATTTGTGAGGAGGAAAGAATGATGCACTCCTGTATGACTGTGTCAAGTGCTACAATGGGCCATATGGATGTTGGTTTTTTATAGCAGGAACTGCATCCAAGGTAGGACAGAGGTCAGCAGTTGTTGAATCATCTCTGCACACTGTAAAAGAACCACATACTACCAAAAGAGACACACCAGTTCAAACTGACTGTGTTTCTTTTTGTGTTATGCTAAATTTCATGGTAATTTTTACAGCAAATGAACGGTGGGATCAATTTCTGCCCTTCATTCCCCCTACTTCACTTATCCAAGACACTCTTGCAACTTTTTTTAACATCAGCTTTGTGTTTCTATATTTGAAATGTGGTAGCTCTGACTTCTAGCCACATCTCCACCTACCTGTAGTGCTCTGTAAGCACTACAGAGTCCAGGTCACCCAAAGTGGGTAAGACAAAACCCTTGTTGTTGTACATTCATGCCTCACCTATGGTCACTTGTAAGCAAATCAAAAAATAAACACTTCCCAGGTGTTGTCTATGGCCCGTATGGTGCTTCAAGAATTCACAGCCTGCAGAAGCCCTGGTCAAGATGGATGTGTCCTGTTGTCAAGTGCTGAGTCTGGGCTTTAGTATCCACAGACACTACAGAAACAGAACATCCTGAGTTGGAAGGGAGTCAGAAGGACATAAAGCTATTAGAGAGAGTCCAAAGGAGGGTTACGAAGGTGGGGAAGGGTCTGGAGAGGAAGATGTGTGAGGAGCAGCTGAGGTTCCTTGATTTATTCAGTCCAGAGCAGAGGAGGCTGAGGGGAGGCCTCATGGTGGCCCTGCAGCTCCCTCACGGCGGTCCTGCAGCCCCCTCACAGGGAGCAGAGGGG
The DNA here is from genome assembly GCA_013396635.1 of Penelope pileata. Taxonomy (NCBI): domain Eukaryota; kingdom Metazoa; phylum Chordata; class Aves; order Galliformes; family Cracidae; genus Penelope; species Penelope pileata. Next base: position 155,335 of record WBMW01003274.1, on the reverse strand, counting down.
TAGCGCTGAGCTCTGCTCTCTGGGGACAGCGACATGACCCAAACAAGACCCAGGAGATGACAAGTTCTAGGCTGAGCCACTTAGAAAAATGCCCTTTTGCAAAGTTTCTGTTAGCAAACAGTTTCTGTGGATGCACACTGGAACCAAGCAGGCCCCGCAAAGCACTATGCCAAAACCCACATCTGCTTGGCGCGTCACGAGGGCTGACAAGCACTTGGAAACGGACATGCTTTCTCTCATATTGGGCTATTGTACCAGCAATCTGTGGTTTCAGCAGGGGCTGCGTTACCCCCAACAGCTGTCAGGTTGTGCTCAGCTCTGCACAAAACATTATACGAAAGCCATTTCAGACTGGTAGCACACAGCCCTCATTTTCACCCCAAAAACCTCATGCTGATTCAGTCCAGGCACTGCCATTACAGGCAAGCAGCAAGGCAAACTTCTCACACATACCGCTCTGTAAATACAACCCAACATTATTGTACCTGAGGAGCCTTGAAACAGGACAGGTAGTGTTTTCAGAACCCACAGATACCTTTTCCCCCAACCCTGTTGCACAGTAGTGCAAGACACACTGCCTGCCACAGAAGGGTGTTGCAAGCTCATGTAACTTTGGCACCAGAAAAAGCCCTTAGAAAGGGCAATTTCCAAGACCATTGGTAAAAGTGAGTGATCAGAGACAAACTGCAGGCAAAAGAGATTTGCAGCTCACCAAGCAATGTCCCAGGCACCTAGCTACATAAAAATTGCAAATGGGGCATACCTTCACCATTTGATCTTGATTCAATAAACTCATCTTCCCAGAAAATAGACTTTGGTCTTTTCTAGAGCTTAGGCAAGCAAGACTCCTACTCTTTTTTTTTGTTCTAAACAAGGTTTTCCTGATTATTTTTAGAATAAATTGCTCTCACCAGTTCATCCTTCTGTTTCACCAGCTGCAGGAATACCATAAAGCTTCCAGACCTACAACCTGGACCTTAAAAGCAGTAAAAATCTGGGTTTCTTATGAAAAGCCTCAACAAATTGCTTAAACCAAACATGACTTAGGACACTCGTGTCTTCCAGTGAAGAAATGCTACAGGTTGGCATTTGCAAATGGACAGAGGGTACCTGTGCATATAGAGCACACAGAGAATAGGAGTCATGAAGGCCTTGCCATGACTCTAGGTACTGGCTGGACTCAGTGTGCTTGACCAGAGGCAATCCCACTCTTCTATTTCACTTTTCTAGGTCCTTATCTTCACATTGGCAGTTTGTAAGGCATGAACTGAAATGCACACACGCTGAAGTGGAAGCTGTACAGGCTACTTCATGGCTGAACAAGCCTCTGAACATCCAAATACTGTTGAAATAGAGCTCTACAAAATGAATCTAAACAGAAAACACTTTAAACTAGTGGGAGATAATTACACGTTAGGTCTCTGTCCATTACAGTGGTGATAAAATGGTGGCAACAGGCTGCCATTTCAGCAAAAGCTCTGGGATGACATCCAGCTGTACCTGGAGGCACAGGCAATCCTCCATTCGCTGATAGTTCTGAGTTATTTCACTTCGTGAGCTGAATTATACTTACTCAACAGACAAGTTGTATGATAAATGAGCTTGCATGTATGTTGTAAGTGTGTACATCTTAGAGTGAGAATAGGCATGGCAGTAGATGAAGAGGAGAATTAGGCTTCGGAATAGCCTTTTGTTTAGATACAGAGTAACTGGGAATCAATTAAGCTTAATGACTCCCAATTACCACAAATCTTCATATTTGTTCAGGCAATAACTTTACATCTGTGACCAACCCCTTGCAGACAAAATTTCAGTGTTTGCTTTCTTTAATAAGGATGCTATTTATTTTGCATTAATGAATCTACTTTTCCCATCTAATTTTGATTAGTTAGGTATTGCAGTAAATATGTTTACCACTGCTATGCTCAGGCACCATTATTTCTAAAAGCACCTACTGTATTACCCATGTGTGTCTCTGATGGTCCATCTGTTTAATACCTGTAAAGTTCTCTAAGGATGCTTAAGATACCAGTCGCCTAAACACCACATTAACCCCCTTTGAGTTGCTCAAACTAAATTATTTATGCATATTGGTAAATAGAAATATGCTTTTGTTCTTCAGAGAGTCTGAATATCTCCAGTCTCACCCTAAAAATCCTCCTCCGCTGTGGTACTGAGAAGCTACAGACTTGTTAATGTCACCTCTGGTCTCCATGTGACAGAGTTCTTTGTTGATTAGATAAATAGTCCTCAGATAGCTGATTAAAAAATGATGTAGCCGTTAGGTTGTGTGTCCAAGCCCTGTCAGCCATGTTGGATGTTAAAGTGTGCATGAATTACATCCCTGGAGTGTGCTGAACAGTGCTGATTAAATGAGGCACGCCACAGCCCTCAGCATCAATTATCAGAAATAATAGGATCTTTTCACCTACACTGGAGGAAGGGGGCTGGGGATGGAGTCAGCATGCCACTCATTTCTCAGAATATCTCATCATCATAAGCACAAAATAATAACGCTGTTCATTCACCTACGGACATTTGTTTATTTGCATTGTGGAACAATAAAGACTGAGAAGATACATGAGGAAAATCCTTCTCCCACAGCATATGCCAGGTGAAGTTTTTACATACAATAGCTGTGAAACATTTATCTAGAAAAATAGAGGTATATGAGATCTGGGTAAGAGGCAAACCTGAGCATCAGAGGGGTATTTAAGGACAAACTCCAGGACAGGCCACATGAAGTTGCCACCACATTGGGGAAAAGATTCTACATTTCAGCCTTCCTCAGGCTCATTTTCAACTCATTCTGCATCATGAGTGGTTTCATCAGGAGCTGTGAAACTGCAGATTGGGGATTTTTCTTTTTTGGTGGTCAGCAGAACAGCAGTCTGCTCAACAAGATCCTACACTTTCATAAGAGGGCTGAAATTTCTTCATTGAGATGCAGCCTGGGAGACTCTTACACCACTTAAACTTGTTTCTTCAACTGTGAAGGGGCCCAGACAGCCTCTTTCACCCTACATGGAAGCAGCAATGATGAAAATCCCTCAAAAAGGGTTAAAAAAGGGCACGTATAAAATATAGAGAAAGTTAAATAATATCTATACATTATATTTCCACATCTGACCAGCACTAAATTTTAAAATAAAAAATATGAAGCATAAGGATCTCATAAACATTCACTCTACTTTTCTGTAATCACTAACAAGTGCCCAGAGTTGCGTATAGCAGACCTGTTAAATCAGATTTCCAAAGTAAAACACTTTTAAACACTTCAGCGCGACTCTGATGTTTCCAAACATTTGTTCTGTATACTGATGTTAATGGGGTATGTATCCCAACAGACCAAAAACTGGAGCTGACATACAAAAAATACAACCCCTGCCAGTTATTCCATAAAAACAGAAGCCAAAATCTGACAGTAATAGCCTATAATACATTAAATAAGCCCTTTCTGGAAACCAGAATACTCAGAAAAGCAAGCTAATGGGTATGGAAGGAAATTACTAAAAATACCAAGTTATTAATGTTACCTGACCCAAACACAAGGCAAACTTTGTGCCTGATACAAAAAACGCTTCCTCCCACGCCAAAACCCTTTCCAGTGCTCTCTATGAAAACCACCAGACACTCTAACAGTAATACTTCAATTCACATTAATACTTCATTACATTTGGCTTAGCTTCAGCTTGGAACATTTCAAATAAAGAAAAAAAATGAAAACACATTCATACATCTGCTCAAGGCAGGGAAGAAAGTTCCTTTAATTAAACAGTTGTAAAAAATGGTTTGAATTCTTTCTTCTTTTATTTTTTCTACTCTGCCAGATTTCTCTATAGAAACTTTTGCAGTAGGTGAAGGACTAACTAAACTATTCAGTGCATTTCCAATACACTATAAATATACTGGATTCAAATCGACAAAAGTAAATGTTAATCGGAAACATTTTTCTCAGTTTTTCATTATCTGAGCAGAAAATTATGGGTCTTTTACACACACACACACAAAATCCTTTTCAACCACCTAGAAAAATTAACTTTTAATACAAGCTTTAAATTATACTATCATATTTCAAAGGCAACGAACAGCTAAAGCAGCTAATCAAAGGTATAATTATTTAATGACTACTACTCATGCTATCTAACAGGGCCATAATTGCTTGGCTGTGATCACTAGACCACCAGCTTCAATACTGGAAAACAAGTACTTTGCTTGTAGCATTTGATCGACCAATTTTTAAGGTTAGTTTCTCCAATTGGGTTGACTTCACAAGGCTGGCTGAGTTATTATGGAATTAGATAATCGGTTTGTCACACTGCCTCTATTTTTTTGGTGCACATCTAGACTAAAAAGAAAAAAAAATAAAGCCCTGCAGAGGGAAAAAAAAAAAGCATGCAAAAATATTACCCTGACAAAACGCTATTTGTCAAAATCATTGATTTTTATCATTACTAATGACACATGACAGTTTTCTGTACACCTCAGCTGACCCTGTTCTACTAATTCAAATGTAAAACTCCCAAATGTGCCTATTAAAATATATTTTATTTTTATTTTAGCATTTTTTGTTCGTATTCATCTACTATAAATAGGTGGGACAGCGCGGACCTTCCAATACTGTTTAAACCATGTCTTGCACAACTGGAAATATGAGAAAAACACTCCAGCATCGTGCATTTATTATCAAAGCTATCCAGAAGCTAAGCAAGTGTATACTGTGTGTCAGTGTAGGCACAACGTACTTACAGAAAAGCTGCTTGGGTCATTTTATCTGCACGTCACCTGTTAAATATGAGCTACTACTACTATACTTGCTTTGTGGTACTATGCTTTTTTCCCCCCCTATACAATTAGGTTTAGATCTGCTTAGGTTTAGGTTTGATATAAGATGGACTCTCTGGAATTTGCAAGACATATGAACAGCTATCCAATCATCTAGCCATCATCCTGATTCCAAGTTTGTTCTCACAATTAGCGAAGTCACAGCAGCGACACGTGGGATGCCACTCTCCAAACCGGACCCTAGCAAGGAAACCACCCTTTCCAACTCTGCATCTTGCAGGCAAATACAGCTCCAGGATCAGACATGGCACGAGAGAAAGCTGACTGACCTGCACCTTGCTGGAGTTACATTGGTGGTAACACACCCTATAAAAAGGCACAAATCGCAAATAGAACCCAATGGGTTTTGATCCTTGCTGCCAACACTCCCATTACATAACCTAAAATGCACTGTCATTAAATTCAAACAAAAGTACTTGTGGGAAGAGCAAGAGAAAGCATCAGAGAACAGGCATGGAGAGGCAACGCTGTGCAAGGGAAACATCTGGGACACGGGAAGATGAGAGGAGCGAGCATGGGACACATGGCGAACACGTTCTTTGCCATCAGCCTGCCTTCTTTCTGTTGCTTTGACACAGCACTGACTCAGTGGAAAGAGAAAATGCTTCCCTGCCTATCCCACAGAGAACCACTAGTTTTATGGCATGATGGGTTTATTCCTGCTTCGGTTCCTCGGTTTCATCTATGGACAGGGGGACGATGACGTGCCCACAAGAGGCTGATACACACGCAGCATTTAAATCCATTAACCAAAGATGCACTGCTCTGCACCTTTCTTCCCCTCTGAACAACAAGCAGCCCATTTTATTGATGGTGCAAGCAATTACTGCCAAGAAAACAGTTACAAAACCACAGAAAGAGCTGCTTCTGCTCAAGGGAGTAATATTTTCACGGCTCACTTTAAAAGTGGTCTTCAGTGCAGGTATCCCGAAAATTCCAAACTATTTGGCCTTTGCTACAATACAGTGGCATTAATTAAAGCCTAAAAGTGTCCATTTGCTTTCTCATGAGGCAGAAAAATCATAACCTGTTCAAAGATAAAAAAAAAAATATTTGTGTGCCAAATACGACAGGAAGGTCTCTGTGCACTGATCAATGTGCTCCGAAGCAACTTCTGCCAATGTTCCTTGTAAGAAACGAGCAGTAGGGAACACTGGCATTTGTATCACTTCCATAGTTCTCATTTCCTCGAGATTTTTTTGTTAATACAGATGATAAAGGGTTAGATTTTTCCAAAGACCTGGCATAGTGTTCTTTATTATTTTGTTCAGCATTTAATAAGACGACCTTAAAATGATAAGGAAGACTTCCCACCATATTCATTGTTATCAAAGCAAGTATGTAAGTTGTTTACAGAAGTCTTTTGAGATAAAATTAGCACAGATTAGGCATTCGAGTCATTTTGTGAGTTCCACCTTTAACCTATTCTGAAATCTAAAGCAATTACAAAATTGAGAAGAAATCTCAATTTAAATTCCTACAATTGGACAACTTTTCACCACACTTCATCCCTACCATCTGCATCCCTACCATGAGATGCAAGCTCGCACTGTGCATATAAAAATTCGAGTGAAAGGCACGTCTGTAGTAAGATTTCACAAGCAAACCACTCTTCTGAAGAAGCAGCTGGTGCTCCTGTCAGCTCCTAAGGACCATCAGATGTATACCCTAGGCACAGTCTATACGTATACCCTATGTAAAACAAAGGCAAGAAAACTTTTCTAGACGATCTAAATCTGGTTCAACCTGCAAGTTCAAGGTCTGCAAAGGATCGCCTTAGAAAGTGGTGAAGCATCTTACCACTGGGCACTTCCATCCTTTGCAAAGTCCCCCCAGCATCCAGGCCCACGAGCAGCGTGCGCTCAGCACAGTGAGCAGGGACAGATGGGCAGAGGGGAGCATGCATGCACAGAACTCTCATTTTTTCTTGGGGAATGAAGTCCATACGTGATCAGACACAGCTCTATGTAACACGAGTTCTTTAATTTTCATCACTTGTGAAAATTGACACGAGGCAATCTCTCAGCATTAGGAGTTTAATAGTGTAGCATGTTACTCTGCTTTTGGTGAAGCCTTCTGTGTTAGTACAGGGATTCCTCGCTAGAGACATTCCAGCTGGAGAGATTTATTGTGTCAAGGTCTTTTCCTACAAACTACCAACCCATCTGTAGTGATTATTTCTCTGTAAACCTGAACGCTCATGCTCAAACAGGAAGGTCACCAGTTCCTTTGACTGAGCTGACACAGAGGAAAGCTTTCAGCTCACTCCCCTTCACCTGGCTTCATTTAGAAAGCACAGACCCGTAGATCTGGGCCCTATGCGACAAGGAGGCCGACCTGAGGCACAGAGGGTTGATCCAGGGAGAAGTTCCTCTCCAGCAGCACATCCACAACACCTGCATCTAGGCGTGCCAGCAGGACATCTAAGAACAATCTGTGTTTTGGGACAAAACCTGCAAAATTAAACAGCTGCCTCAAAGCTCCTACTCAAAATGGGCAATGGGACAAAGAACCTTGGCCCTTTCACGAGCAGTTGATGCCTTAGCCAACATAACTCGCCAAACTGTTCAACCAATGGTTACCACAGTGACCTCCAACGGAGCACGGAGGTCTCTCTCTTTGGGCACGTCTCTTAGCCCTGGTCTCCTCCCAGGGAGAAGGCAGCTATTGAGATTCTTCCATTTTAAACTTACTGTGGGAATAGAAAAATTATTTCCAATGGCAGATTCATCGTTTTGTCTCTTCTGCATAGATGGTATCTGGATTTCAAGGGCTTAATGTGCAGGAAGCTACTGTTATCCATACTTGTACTACATTGGGGTTTTCAGACTTACAGAAAACTGTTCATTTGAACTGAAACAGTGAAAAATGTAAAAACAACAAACTGAAGACACTCCTGATGCTGTGTCACCCAACAATTGTCCAGATATTGTTTGGAACAAATGCAACAAGACTGAAGTTAACTTCTGACTCTATGTAGCTGGTAGCTTTTTACACAAAAGCTACCATGCTTCTGTAATTTGACTTTTTTTCTAAAGCTGAAGTTGCAGAAAATCCCCGGGGAGATGCTGCAATTAGAGTTAAAAAGTTTGAAAAAGGAGGATGCCATTTAATAGTTGCATATTTTAAACACTGCACATACACAATCACCACGCAACTGTGTGATAAAGCAGAACCAGAAGGCTCAAATGAAGAGACTCCTGCCTACGTTGCACTGCTTTTCATCCCCCAGCACAGCACTGAGTAACAACTGCATCTTGCCTGAAAACATAAATATTAAATTCTGCATTTACATCAGGTGCTGGTGTCATATGCTTCCTTACTAGTTGAAGATCTGAGTTGTTAACTACTAAATGGGTAGATGACAATGGCTGTTACTAATCACTTATTGAATAATGAAACTGACACAACTGATAAAAGGTTTCAATCCTGGTAAAAAGTGATTTATAGTATTTCACTCTACTGGCACTGTTATTTGTATGACAAATGGTTGGACAGACACCAGTTAATCTCTGCACACCTCCAACTCGGATGTGGCAGCTTCTGCTGGAGCATCCAAATAATCAAGAACAGCTAACAATACAGCCACGCTGTCGCAAGGGGCTGAATGCTGGTATTTTATCAAGGCTGATCCCCAAATCAATTTACACAATGGATTTTTGTTGGTGGGGGGAGGGAGCTCATGCCAAGGAAGAGGAGCATTGTAAAAATGACGAGCCATGGCTTGCAGCTAGGTAAGATGGGCCACGCTCCTGGAGCACAGAAATGAAATCATCAATACAACTATGGTGCTAATGACTTCAGAAAGCTCAGTATAGTTTATAGATTTCCTTGATGGCCAAATCGGAACTGCAGCATCATATGGAGCTGTCAAGACTGTTTCTTATGTTGCAGAGGGATATTGTATCGCCTGCCGGGACAGCGAATCCCATTCTCCCCTCAGGTGGGAGAGGGATGTGGCTTCTTTCGAGTCAGGATGAGACAGGGCTTTCTTCCCCTCTTGAGAAACAAATGAAGCATTGTCTTAATGAGCAGTCCATCAATAGCAGCTTTATCTCACTGGTTGTAGCCGTGTCAGCCTGCTTCCTGCAAAGTCAAACCTGTCTCATCGAGCCAGTCCTTCAAAAGCAACAACCTCCTCAGAGTGCTGAGCTTTCCAGAGTTCGTCTTCTTGCAACTTTCCAACTACAAGTTTTAAATCATCATGAAAAAAAGTGATGCCCACTTCTATTTGATGAGGAAAAACAGCTTAGGGAATGAGAAAAATTATACAGAGGGAGAATAAAAACACTCCAATTTTGCAAACTGAAAAAAAGCAACAGACCAAAGGTTTTTATATTCATGCAACACAACTGGAGTAGTGTGTACTTCACTATGGCTCATGCCTTTTGAATGATTAACCCCAACACAATGCCACTTGATTTGAAAGCAGTTTCACATACACCAGCAGTTGTAAAGATGACAACTTGCTTCCTCTCCTCATTTTTCTGGTAAAAAAGTTAAGTATAAAATAAACAGCACCTCGCAACCCAAATAAACCACAATAAAAAACAGCTTTTATACAACTGCCAGGGGCCAAGGAGTCCCACCATATTTAAAGGCTACACAATACCTTAAGTGCCTACTTAGATGGCAGCTTACAAAGACAAGTGGAGTGGCACTCCTTGATGCAGTGTAGCACTTTCTAATTTTGCCAATACTTTTAGGATGTGGGATGCCAATGGTAATGTATTTTGATCACCTGCACTCAACCCATGAAAGAGAACAAATTTTAACAAACATGCCAAGGTTCATTGGAGGCCGATGCCAGCATGGTGAGAGTGAATCAGAAAGAATGGATGCAGTAAAGGGCCTTCAAAGCGAAAAGCTGCAGCTTGTCTCCGAGGTGATGGAACAGAGGAAGCCATTGGGCAGCACGCCAAGAGAGGGGTGACACAGCAAGTGTGAAAGGCGGAGGGAGTGATCCCTGTAGTGTCTGCAAGGGTCCGCATGGGTAACGTGGCATTAAGGCCAGAATAAATGGTCGAGATTCATCCCCCAGCACAGCACTGAGTAACAACTGCATCTTGCCTGGGTTGGAACAAGATGATCTCTAAGGTCCCTTCCAACCTGAACCATTCTATGATTCTATATGGGGTTATGACAGTGTAACCTTATGTGAACTGAACAACCAAGGCAGGTGACAACACCAGAGATAACACACCACACTCACAGCACAGCCCACACGGGGATGGGAAGCCCAGACCACAGACTTCAGTGACACCTGAAGACCTAAAAATGGCATTTTCCTTGGTCAGAATGACATTGAAGGCACATATCAATGAGGACCTTACAGTATTTGGTCAGCCTCCTGAGGACATGTGGCACCAGTGCTGAGTGGGACGGAGAACACAAAGCCACATGTAGATGAAGGCTGTGAGGCAGCTCCACATGACAACAGCTCAGCCCGTACGTGCACACGTGAGACTGTTCAAGAGAAGGAGAGGCAGCAAGGGGTGTTTTCTCCAAAAGACCTAAAAGGTCCATGGAGCATTACAGGTTAACTATTTCAATCCGCTCAATTTAAATTACACTGATCATTTTCTAGTGCTTGTGAGACCTTTTTATAATTTATTTTTATGTTCATATTATCACACAGGACTAACTCAGTGTATTTGTTCCTCAAAGATGCTTGTGATAACAGCATTAAAAACTGCTCAGCTTGTTATCACTTGACAATCTCCTGCAAGACATTCAGAGAACTCTGTTCCTCACTCCACCACTGGAAATTATTTTCTGATTATATCATGTATTAGCCTTCCCAGGATTTTGCTCAGGTTAAATAATACACAGATCCTTCAGCATCCCCTTCTTTTCAGCTGTAAGCATAGCATCCACTTTATTCTAGTTTTCTAAACCATTCCCACTGCTACAAGATCCCCTAAAATTAAATGACAATTGATTAGAAAGCCTCTAAGCCAACTCTGTAATACCCCTGAGCATAACTAATCTGGTGGCGCAGACATAAAATAAATACATAAATAAATTAAAAGCACTGTAGAAGCTGCTTAGCAGTTGCTTAACTGCTGTCTAGAAGTACAGATTTCAAGGTAAAGTTAATTCCTATAAAAAGAAAATAACTTGCTTTTCTTTCCTGAATTCACTATTACATTCCTTTGTCAAGAATTTCAACTGGATGACCCTTAAGGTCCCTTCCAACCCAAACCATCCGTTCATACCACAGATACAATTTGTTGCTGATGAATTTATGAAATTCCTCTTTCGTCATTCTCAGACCTCACATTCTACAGATAATCAATTCTTTGAATTTCAAATCTTCAAATTCAAATCAACTTCAAAGCTTTAATTTTCTTTATCAACATTTCCTATCTACTCATTCATATTCACTGCTATCACCTTCAGCATCCTTCCAATTGACACTTCTTTGAATTGTTTCCTTCACTTCCCCTCTTAATCGTAACATCATTTAAACTGCAAGCATTCTTTTGAGTGGAGGAACAGATCTTTTGCACTTAAAAATTCTTTCCTAAACATTTTAAGATTATTCATTTAATTGTGTTGAATCTTTCCTCCTACACAAATTCTATTACCATTGTTCACGGTTATAGAAAACACGCTTTTTAAAAGCTTCAAATCTGTGCAAATATATACATATACACACATACACACATGTAAACATATACACATACATGAGTTGAGAACTATGTGGTTTGTCCAAGGCAGAGGAATCAGACTTCTCTTGTACTAGACAATCTCGACTTTACGCATGTGCCTTATTGCCCAGGTGGAGTGGGACTAACAACATTATTATTTACTCTGCCTCTCCCAGGCATCCTAAGGTATTAGCAAGACCCCACTGTATTCTTCTAAGCCATCAATCAGTCCTCTAAGTGAAAGCAGAGGCTCTCAACCTCCTACATGGAGTTAACATGCAGGTAGTCATTGTAATTGATAGCACAGAAAAACCATGACACATAACAGTACAAGATTACGGCCAAGATACCGTGCAATCAAATACAATAAAGGGTGACTGCTAGTCCAGATTCCTTCTTTTATTGCGTATAGGTGCATGTATGCACAAGTTAAGGACTGCCTGCTCACCCAAAAGCAGGAGGGGAACCTAGCCCCAGAGACATACAACTGAGATACAAACAGGGATTTAAACTGAACTTTTTTTCTTGCAAATTGCTCATCCTTTCCACAGTTCTTATTTCAACCTAGTCCGCTCCTTCCATCCTCTTGCGAAAGTGGCTGAGTTTCTCATATTACCATTACAGAGGCTGCACAGCATTTGGCAGTCCCTTTTCTTGCAGATAAAAAGTCTCGATCTCCTACTCCAAAGGTAGAAAATGTCCATTTTGGATTTGTCAGTCAAGAACTCAAGCTTCTAAGTACCACATTGGTTGATGTGTTAGGACAGAACTACAGTGCTCTGAAAAATGAGCACATAGCAGGGGCTGTGAGAGCCAGGAACCAACAGTTCCTAGGAGCTGAGGAGGGCAGCTGCCCTTGGAATGACAATGCTCTGCACCTCACCGGGTCTCTGCGACCTGCCTCATTCCAGAAGGATACCTGGAACGAATCCTGTCCTCACGCACTGCAGACTGAGTTGCTTGTATATCCAATGTCTTCCTACAAGCAGGACTAAAGCACAGAAAGATTTTCACAAGCAGAGCCTTGGAGAAAAGCACATCGGCGTGTCTTGCTCAAAAAATCATTTCGGATTTTATCCCACCTGCTTTCTTTTTGGAAGCAGTGAAAATGTTCGGGCTCTGGAGGACAGTTTACGTCAATCGTTCCTTCTTTTCTCAAAAGCATTGCAGGTTAAACTTGGGGCCTAATAACCTTGACAACGTCCCTTTACGTTTTTTAGACAAGCCCTTGAGTAGCATTATGACAAATTATGGGACCTGATGATATGTAACGAGAACATCTACGCCAGCCAAAGGCTGCAGAGGAGGAAAAAGCCTACAAGAAATATTTCTGGCAAAAAAAGAAACTTCTTCCTCTTCATTAGTGTAAAGAATTGCAGATGGTTAAATGCTTTGATTAACCATGGGTTAATTAATCCTCTGATTAACCAAGGGTCTCCTTACACAGTGACAGTATTCACTTTAGGCAGCGTGTAGAAGACGCATAGCCTGACAAGGTCATACTCACTCTTCTGCTTGGGGAGCTGTACAGACAACACGTGGAAACCTCTGAAAATCATCTCAGTAGAAGCAAAGTTGCCATTATGTCCTATTTTCTATACTTCTTTGCTATCATGCTTCATTATGGGAATCATCTGTATGAGATCAACATTTCTATTAGAGTCCAACTCCAATAGAAAGCAGGAGTGACTTAGTTATTAAAGAGAGTTTTGGCCCCTACACGGAGAAGAAAGCTTATATGGCTGGATTACATCATCACAGGTGATGCTCCACACTTAGAATATTTCCTCTTTACACACCGAAGTCTGTAAATTGCAGATAAAATTGAAATAAGAAAATAAGTGTATAAAATCTTCCAAGCCCTCTTACAAGTGATGGCTGATTCTTCCAGTTGTGTAAAATCATGTTAGAAATAACCTCCCATATTTCTCTGCAGCTGAGCAAGACGTGGCAAGAAAACACATACAAGAATACACCAAGGTAATGAGTTATTGGAAATGGAAAATACGTTTGGTAACTTCTTATTCAAAATGCATTTTTTAAAATAAATTGAAACTCTGTATATCCTTTAATCAAACAAGATCCAAATAAAGTGTGCTAAGAAAAAAAGTTGTCACTCCATTAACACTACTGGCTGTGAGACATCTACAAAGACTGCAGAAATATTTTTCACATTCAGTAATGAATAGAAAAACATGTACTGGTCACTGGCTAAGCGCTGGGTGATTTCCTTCACTAAATTCACCTTTCTAAGCTCAGACTGCTGCAACATTCATGTGATAAACAGCATGTCTCACCATAAAATCTGAATTGGTTTTTCAAAAAAAGTTATTTATAACTGACCATTCATAGCCTACTGACTGGCAGCCATCCAACCACAAAGTAATTATGTGTGTGACAATGACGATACTAAGTCCAAAGTAATAGGATAGCTTCCAGTTTTAAGGCTAAGTAAATCATGAACTGTACTTTTATGCACAAATATGTTGGTTAAAGCATTCAAGTTGTCTGGAAACAGGCATGCTCACTTTGGTGTTTTGTTTACCGCTACAAAGCATTGCCTTGGCTGAAAAGCAGAGCATGTGGGACAATATGGGACAACCACAAACCAGTCACCATCTCAATTTTTAAATAATATTTTAAAACCTGCAACATCCTTTTTGCCCCCTTGAAATACTACCTTGCATGACAATTGCACATTATGCACACAACCACCAAGCCCCAAGAGGAGGAGCTCTGGAAAGAAGAAATAAAGAGGGAGCTCTGAGAGGGCTGCCAATTCCTTGTCAAATGAAGCAGAGTCAGAAATACTCCAGCCTGGTTTTGTAATCCATCACCATGAACTGCAGCACTTCCTCCCCAGATTAAAAAGACAGATTCAAAGCACTGGGGAAGGAAGTAAAAGGGAAGTCAAAGTCAAGTCAATGCCATATCAGTTAGAAAATACCAATGAAGAAAATATGCATGCAGCGGTAGGAGCTGACAAGCTTTATGCCGACAACCGTCAAACACAGCCTCCCCTGGGATGCACCATGGAAACTCAAGCCTACCAGAGAGAATCAACATGACTGCCTTCCACTCTCTCCTTTTTCAACAGATTTTTTGCACATTTCAGCATCCCATTCAATAGGAAGCCTGCCACGTATGTCTGAGTCTCACAGAACTGCTAATGTCACTGCATACATCATGCTCCTATGCACCTGACGAGATGCTTGCAAGATATCTTATATTACTGAGGAATCTGTTCCAGCCCAGTCTTCTCCCAGCATTTAGAAAATTATTCTCCAGAGAAAGCATTTACTCCATACATAAGCATTGGTGGCTGGTCCAAACAACTGAGTCTACCAGTCAAATGGGAAACTGAGGGGAGGCCTCATGGCAGCCTGCAGCTCCCTCACAGCAGCCCTGCAGCTCCCCTCATGGCCTGCAGCCCAAGGGAAGAGCACAGAGCTGTGAGGGGAAGGTCAGGTGGGGGTGAGGAAAGACTCTGCCCCAGAGGGCACAGGTGTTGCAAACTCAAGGAGCAATGAGCCTTTGCTCTGACCTCACCTGCTGTAAATTCTGCTGGACCTCAGAACAAAGCAGTCCTGTGAGGGAGACATTTAGAGGCAGAAACACCTGCAGAAAAGGCTGAAAGCCTGCAACATCCTTTGCAGGACAGCTTTTATTATTTCAGTGAGCAGCAGACAGGTAGACCAGGATTAAGAATTTGGAATGCTACCAGAGTATTCTGACTGCCTCTCTGCGCTGACAGTCACAGCACCACCCAGGCAAACACCACCCAGGGCAGACGCGAGCTCTTCACGTGTCACTTGGGTAACATGGTGCTGTGCTTCAGCCTGCTGTGGAGTCCTCCCAGAGCTCTCCAAGCCGCACACATGCGCAAACACGCAGCTGCTACCGGGTGGGGAGTCCTGGCAAAAAGCATGCTGGTCTCCTTATTTCCTAAATTCAACAATTCTATGCTGCAGAATATTCACAGAATCACAGAATTGTAGGGGGTGGAAGGGACCTCAAGAGATCATCGAGTCCAACCCCCCTGCCAGAGCAGGTTCCCTACTGCAGGTTGCACAGGTAGGCGTCCAGGCGGGTCTGGAATATCTCCAGGGAAGGAGACTCCACAACCCCTCTGGGCAGCCTGTGCCAGGGCTCCGTCACCCGCACCGTGAAGAAGTTCTTCCGCATGTTGGTGCGGAACTTCCTGTGCTCCAGCTTAAGGCCATTGCCCCTTGTCCTGTCCCCACTGACCACCAAAAAGAGGTTCCCCACCTCCATTTGCCTCCCGCAACTAAGATACTTATAAACATGGATCAGGTCCCCTCTCAGCCTTCTTTTCTTCAGGCTGAACAGACCCAGCTTACCGAGCCTCTCCTCATAAGGGAGATGCTCCAGGCCCTTGATCATCTTTGTGGCCTCCGCTGGACTCTTTCCAGGAGGTCCCTGTCTTTCTTATACAGGGGAGCCCAGAACTGGATACAGTACTCCAGCTGAGGCCTGACCAGGGCAGAGTAGAGGGGGAGGATCGCCTCCCTCGCCCTGCTGGCAATGTTCTTTTTAACGCACCCTAGGATCCCACTGGCCTTCTTAGCCACCAAAATAAAATAAGAGAAAAGTTGTTTGTGGTGTTGGAACAATGAGCATCACCCATGATTACGTATTTTCTTGTGGAGTGCTTTGTGTTTGATGTGCGTCTTTATGATTTTTTTCTCACTTTAGGAGGAATCTGAATTAAGAAATTCATGACATTTTTAGAGGTGAGGAATTAACGGAAGCCTCATCAGGCTCTAAGTTGAGAAAATCTGAACAGAGCAGCCAGCTACCAACCCTTTTCCTCGCTTCTTTTAGAGGATGCAGATTTATCCTCATTATGGGATTAGGAACAGCACCCGCTCTGCTTAGTAATGTCATGTCAGTAAGGTTTGCAGATAAACCTAACGCTTGCTAGACCATGCACCAGAAAAGATACGTTCTTGCAGTCTGAAGGTTAAGCTGGATTAATTTAGAAAACCTGAAAATTGATACACCATAATTTAACATGTGCTCAACATGTGTGCTCAGCAGCAACTGAAATGAAATATCTTAAACATTATCAAACGTTACATCATTAAATATAAATTAGATGGAAACAGGGGAAAGCTAAAAATTGACTAGGAGTTCAGATACTCTAAATGGCTAATATGTCCATTTTTCACCTGAAGCCCTCTCCAATACAGTTTTGCTATTAAGCAAAACCTAAAGAAAGGTAATCAATTCCAACTAAAAAGCACTTATCCTGGAATGACTGTGCGTAAGGCACTTCAAACCTCTGGCTGGCTGCCAAAGCCCAGACAACAGCTATCAATGTTTCTGACTATCACAGGAGCACAAGGGGCCATGCATAATTGACTAGAAGATGGGCTAAAACTGTGCCCAATCAGTGTGTGATCAAAAACGCGTGGAATATTCAGCGCCACTTGATTACATGGAGGCACGTCCTTTCACTCTCCTCATGAAATCTCTTCAAGGTCCAGAGTACTGTAATAAGATCATTACTGTCAAGCGGTACGAATCGCAGGCAATGAGTCTTGGGATAGGAAGTCATACTTCACAAGCTCCTCTGGTCTTTTTTTTTTTTTTTATATTTTACTGCGTGTTGAGGCAGCAAGGCGACGAGGTGACAGATAATGATCACATCACTGTGTGGCAACTAGAAAGGCACTTTTAAGAAAGAGCACAGAGAAATCAGCTTAAGAGAAACTCAAACTTTTTTTTTTGCTTTTTTTCTCTCAAAAATTAAATAGAATTAAACTGTGCAGTATTCTCCTTTCATGAATTGTGATTTAATGTCATTCAATTTAATCATTTGATTTTCGTATGACACCAAAGCCTATTACCTCACAGACAAATGGCCAATTTTCTCCATCTCACGCTCACAAAAGAAACCCTTATTAATTTTTTTTGTGTGTGAGGGGGGGAGTGGTGGAAAACGTCGATGATGAGGTCTGTTGAAGTTTTCTTTTTACCTACTCCTTTCACTGGAGTTGCACACTACATGCAATGCATAACATCTCTCAGAAGTAACCCATCCCTGTAAAGAGAAAGGTGGAGGGATTGCAAACAGTGGATTAAAGCAGAGAGTATACAAAACAAACATGCAGCAAGCTAAGCACTAAAATGTCATTCACAGCGTGTGCATCTACAGTATAGGCTACAAAGATGGAAAGTGTTTGCTCACTGAGTTGGACAGCTAATTTAAGGCAAATATTTAATTAAATCCCAAGGAAACAACACAGGTTTGAAGTGACTAACTGGTCAGGAGTTGGAAACAAAACGAGGTCTACACTGTCATTAAGGGTTGTCTTGGAAATGTGCAGAGCATAGAAACTGGAACTGCTCCGGTTTTGCATTTTTCAGATGGCTGAGGCTGCTGTGATTGCACAAAAGGCTCCACCTATGGAAAGGACATCTCACATCACAGCTCTTTCCAATTGGATTACACCTCCAGAACCCCACTCTCCAGCAGCCGTTTGCTGCCTTTTGAACACGTGCGATTTGGAGGCCCCTCCCTGGGGCAAGATGAGAATGTCAGGCTCCATGTGTCACAGCACAACGTGCTGCATGAGCACAGGACAACCACAGGCTCTACTACCAGGCAAGAAACAGGTGCACCACACCTGTCAGCCCATATAGTGCTGACATTGCAACCTGGGGTCCAGGAAGGTGGAAGCATCATCCCAATGTACCCCTGAAGATCACCAAGTGAACAGTCTAACATTAGTTAATATACAAAAATGAGAAATGCTCCACTGTCCATTGAGGTTCTTCAGGCCTGGAGCAAGGAAGCCGAATACACAAGGACTAACTTGGAACACTTGATGCCCAGACCAGCTCTTAGCCCTGGGAATGTACTGAGGAGCACTGTACGTTCTTCAGGGCTTATCCACAGCACCTACATTTTAGTTTTATTATCTTTATTTAGTTCTATTATTTAGTTCTCCTGCAGAACTAGGGTTCCGCAATAAACAGATGACTAACTTCTGACTTGTAGATTCTCTTCTGTGTGTACCTCTAGATTAGGAGCTGTTTCAGCGCAATGCCAAGAGCATGTTTTACAAACCTAGGGCTAGATGAGACCTACTGACCACTGTCCTCCTCGAATTCCAGGTTTGAGATATACATGGCAAACTACAGACAAGCCACTGTCATTAACCTCACATTACATATTATGGATAAGCAAACCTGCCTGAAATATGCCCTTAGTCTTCTAAGGCAAACATCAATTTAAGAGAAGCAGAGCATACCAGGAACCTTCTCAGATCAGGGCTTGATGTGTCTAATCTGCTGTGCTTTTATCAGCAATTAGCAGGAGATGCCTACAGAAAAGTACAGCACACACACAGCAGTATGCGCCCTGATACACCCCCAGAGCAGTTCACGGTCTGGGGACTTCCTGGGAGAGGCTGCAATCTCTGTTTAAACAGACATTCAAGGATTTTGCTTTGTCATGTTTGTCTGATCTAGGAAAGGTAGTGCTTCTGGTTTAGCTGCTTAAGGTCTTGGAATTGCACAGAACTTCCAAATAAGCTGACAAGCCCAAATGCACAGAAAGATGAGGACAAGGAATTATACATAAAATAAATCTTCCTTTCACACCAAAATAGCCTGTTTGTTTAAACCGTGACACCTTGGCTCGAGGCTTCATTTATGTGGTGAATAGGAGAACAAACTTAGATTTAACACAACGACCTTACTGTACTCTACATTTTTCCATTTACTGTAGCTTCCTAGTGCATAATCATCTGCTTCTTTTTCAGGTGTTTTAATTTAGGTACACAGATTCATACTGAAATCCCAAGATCTTTCACTGTGGAAAAATGGGCAAATAACATTTACAGCAAACACTTAAGTAACAGAACAGAACTAATTTCTCTAGCAGCATTAGTATCTCACAAGTACTTCTTGCAATCTTAGCAGCATTAGTATCTCACAAGTACTTCCTGCCATCTTGTGAACATTAGGAACCTTTTCCAAGCATGCTTAAGGCTAACATGTCTGCCTAAGGCTGACAGCATGGTTCTAAGAAAGACACTCACTACTTGAAGCCAGGAAAACACTGGGGTGTCACTTGTTTTTCTTTCACTTCTAAAGCTACTTAGAATTTCTTCCTTTTTGAAAGGAATCAAGCCAAATCACAGCACTTGTACCAAGGATACACAGCATACAGCTCTGTCCTCACAACATAGCGTGCTTACTGCACTAGGAGTGGGACCGCTGTCCATTGAAATGCAGGAAAAAATAAGCTTTATCTTCCTCTAGATATTGAGATGCACTCGTGTGTACAACCACCACCAACTTGTTCTGGGCACTGTCCTTTCCAGAATCCTCTTTTCTGCTGACCACCACTGTGAGACTTTTCCTTTCAAGTGGGTAGGCGGAATACGCAGCCTCTTTCGACCCTGAGCTAGCAGCAGTGCTAAAGAGAAGAAGGAACTTTTCAACTTGTTTAGCCTGCAATGAAGTAGGTTAAAACAACAGATTAGCTTCACCTTCCTTGTCTTTCACTCCTCAACATCAACGTAAATGTCTTTCAGCAGCAAACCTTTCATGTCAGATAGGCTGTGACGACTAAGGCTGAAGGTTTCCCAACAAGTGACCTTTAAGACTTGGTTGCAAGCAAGTCTCTGAAGATTCGGTCTAGATTTTATTAATTTTTGCCCTCCTGTGTCTCATGTGTACAGCAATTGTCCAGCACTGTCTCTCCTCGGAGGCAGTGAATGAAGTTACTGACAAACAGTGTAATTACAACTGAAGAATGTTTTGACAGTGAATAGGTGGTAACCTCTGAGACAGCTGCAGTGCACTTTAAACAAACACGTGGCGTTACAGACAACAAATATGGTCACATCCTGGTGATTAAGTTGCCATGCTGACAAAAAAAGAAAAGTTATATGTTTTGCTGTTTTTTTCACCATTTTAATGGCAGGTAAAATCTGTTTGTTTTTTTTTTTTCTTTTACGGAATGCTTACCTACAGAGCAGCTAGAGCAGAAGGGAACAGCTGGATCAGGAAAGGCTTCCCAGATAATCCATATAACAAGGATGCCAATACCCATCAAGCCACACTCCCAAAACTCCACGTGATCATCCAAGTATGCCTGATTTTCTGTATGCAGTATGGAATTCAGCAAAATGCTACTTGCTTAAAGCTCTGAAATGCTTCACATGCAAGGAGGCTGCACAATGAACAGTATGAACAAATTGTACATGGATGGAATTCAGCAGTAGCCCTAAATGAGTTACAAAACTATATATTTTTTTAAAAAAATTACTAGCTGTCTGCTTATGAGGGAAATCCTTACAGCTCCAGATAAATGCTTCTTTCCTTTACCCAACATTGCAGCCAGAATGTCCCTTTCATATCCATCTCACCTCAAATGCTGCAGAACAGTGTTTTGTTTGAAAACTAGGAACACTTGTAAACTTCAGGCACTTCAGGGACCAGAAAAGGAAATATGAATTGCTCCCAGCAAACAAGGCATCACAAGATGCAATAAATACTGCGTAAGGACTGAAACATGCTACTCCTGTGTACAACATAGGTCTGTGATTTTCCTACTTCTTTTTTTGAGAGAAGATAAAGCTTATTAAGATATCACTAATGACTGAGTGCAGTATAACTGCAAGCAAATGGGCATGGAAACAATTAACTGTGTAACTGACTTCCTCTCCTGAGTTGTTCCCAGACGTAACCATCTGCTATTGCTACCAGCACAGGTTAAGCACTCAGGTGAGGTGCCTGGTATGTCCATATATAGTATTGGTAATGAAAACTCTCCCCTGATGCCACACAGCACTAAAGCTTCATCTCATTTTCACATGTTTACCTATCTCAGTGTCTCCAGACAAGTATCAAAACCCTTCCCTCTTACTGAAACAACAAATGCTTTTCCAAGATGCCTCTGTTAACTACTTGCGCTGCACAGTAGGTTGCAATTATTGATATCTAATGTATAGGAGCTAGGCGAGACAACTAGGATGACAAGATTACCAGGAATAACTTACGTGGAGTTCCTACATGGCAATGTCTATTTACCTGTACAACCTCAGTGGTATAGCTAATAACCCTTTAACAGACTGCAGAGAGCTTTGTTGTGAAGTTCTGGTGGCAGCATTACTTGAAGCAACGCAATCCATCTAACAGATTTGATTCCAAAGGTTACAGACTCTTTAATAGGTGAGCAGTTCTGCCCTCGTTGCAGCTGCAGGTCAAGATATTACATTTCACATCTTCCTTCCAGAGAAAAGGGAGTGATGATGCTGTGACTTTTTGTGCTGGAAAGGTTTCTGAACATGCTGTCCTCTGACAATGTCAGGAGGTTTCTTCCAGACCATAAGAAACCCCACAAAAAAAAAAAAGCTCCAAGTGAAAATATAGCCCTTCATCATGATGCTTAGCTCAATGGATTGTAAATAAGTATCGGTACCAACAATGCCACGTCCAGCTGCCAAAAGAAGAATCTCCTCTCCAACAAACACTCATTGTTTCCATCTGTTCCATGGACTAGGTCTCAGAGGTGTTTCCAAAATTCCTAATTAATGCTTTGTAGACATAATGACATTCTCATTTTAGCTCAGTGTTTCCCCAGCACACTTAGTAGAACCCTGCACCTAAGTATGTTATGATTGTCTGGAGAAGGCTGTGCACTGACCTGCTTACAGAGCCAGGCACAGGGAAGTCATTTCAACACACAATACCAGCAGGTAAATCATGGGGAAGCTTGGGGGATCAGAGTTAAGAAAGCTTAGGGTGAGAAGCTGTAGAATGCACAGTTTTTTTTCATGCATCATATACTACACAGTCAGTTAACTGCTGTATTGCTTTCAATTTGTACAAAATGTCATTTTTTCAGCTGTTCTACGCTTTCCAGAGACAAACACTAAGACCTGCGTTGCCCTATTTTGCTTTGCCATTCTGGGTTTGGAATGGCTGGAAGAGGACAAGAAGTCTTGAGAATAAATTGGTATCTCCCCTGGCTTTCTGCACATTGTCCTGCCCTCCTGGGCTCAGTCCCCACTCAGCTGACAGACCAGGTAAAAGCAGTGAAATCTTTGCTTATTGCTAAAAGTACAAATAGGGTGTCTGACTACACCCCATTCTTCCATCCACAGAAAACAAATGAATATGTTTTCATTTCAGACTTAACTGTATCTCATTTTCAATGGTCCCTGGGATTCAGAAAACAAGAATGACTTCACTGTTATAAAACAGGGTGGCAAAGAACATAAGCTTTGGAAATGCATACATTAGTTTACCATAGGAAAATAAACCCCACAATTTATCAGTAAACTGGATTCACCCTAAGCTACAAGTCAGGAAGCATACACCCAGAGTATGGGGCTCAACGGCACAGACCAGAAGAGCACAGGGAAAAACAATTACTTCTACAAGGGGAAGAGAACAAACTACCTTTGTGTTACGAAGACAGTTCTAAGAAGAAGCATTAAAGAACCTTCCTTGCCCTCCAAAAGTTCTTTAGAAACCAGTGATAAAGAAGAATGTGGAACATGGATTTGCAGAGAAAATACAGTTTGGGAAGTTTACTGAGCTGCTAATAATATTTATGATTCTGTTTCCCAGGCTACATCTGCACAAGTGGGAGCCCAGAGCTATTCTGGTTTTGCTGGGAGAGAACATAAGTTCACAGCACCCTGCTGCAGCTGACTCGCATCCATGAGCGAAGAAGGAACACGTTTGCCCATCCACCTGGGCACAGTCACACTGACCCTACAACCAACAGCAACGTTGGCCCTGTTGGCCAACTCAATGAATCTCAATCTATGAATCTCAAAAAATGAAACAACTGCTCATCTGCCTTTGATACTAAGAGAAAGATGGTCCTACCTTGAGCTTTCCACAGCTCTTAAATGAGCTTCCCATAGCTCCACAGTGCACTGAATGTGGGCAGGTTTACACAGCCATAGCCATGAGGTTTTAAAAAACAGGCGCTAACAAAAGTGAGAAAAATAAAACACTGGGAGAGATCTTTCTGGAGAGTATTTACAGGAAAGCTTTTTAATTTTTTGACTTGTGTTCAAGCTGAAAAACCTTCCTATTATCACTAGCCGTTCCACTCTCTGTGGCAGCAGAAGGGTACTGAACCAGACCAGGCTCTGAGCAGCTATTTCTCTTTGAAACACAGCACTGTATAATCCTGCTCTGAGCAAGTACAGACAACATAGTGGGAAAAACAGTGCTGGTTTCTGGCACCTTGCCTAATGTAAGCATTCCTGCTGTTACCCTCAAAAACACAGAATTTTTTTCAGTGACAAGTCCTGTACAGAGAACTAAAAAAACTTCTCTCTGGGTTTCATTGCACTTGGGAAAATTTCACAAGAACCTGATTTTCCAAAATAGGAACTGAATTTTAGTTTTCATCCAACTGCAGCACAGTTGCTTCAGTATTTTTGTTGCTGCAACCACTGTCTTAGAAAACCAGCAGAAAGATAAATCAAGTAACGTGAAAGAATCAACCCCAGAAAGAGGGCTATGCATGCACAGACAGTGTGGAGAAAGAAGAATCAGCATGATCTTTCTAGAAGGGTATAAAAGAAATGAGCATCGGTCCTTGGAGTTACTGACTAACATCACCCTGGGCTCACTAGTGTCCATCATCGTGCTATCTAAATACTTGGGCAGAGGTCAATGATCAAAGCAGGCACGTTCAAGGAGAAAAAGAGACTGAAAAATGCAGTAAAGTTGCTAGAGTTTGCTGAAGACCAGATTTAAACCTCACCGAACACCTCAACTTTGCTACGGACAAAAATGCAGGAACCCAGAATTTCTGTTTGAAAGCTGACATTTGAAACATGCCTAGATCCAAAGGAAACCAACATAAAATCCAGAATTACCCAAATCATTTAACTCTCATCCAGTGTAACTGCCTGATAACACATACTACAGCAGAATCCTCCTCCTCCTATTCACAGTGAACACGGGATTTCCAGAAGAAGGGAAGAGGGAAGATACAGCTCTCCCACAATTACCAGCACTGTCTTCTGTACCCCATGTTCACTAAGTCACCTGCCTTATCTCAAAAACCTCATCAAAGTTGATAGGGCTAAGCATACACCTCCCAGAACATTTCACTTTTACTGCTTAATTTGGGTTGGATCTGTAGTCTGCAAAACTGCAGCGATCCAGACGAACACCCCTGAGGGTTTACATCTATGCTTCTTGCAAGTGAGGGCCAAAAAAAAACCAAAAAAAAAATCAAAAGGGAAATCTTTTGGGTCACTGGACAGATTTCTAGGCAAGCATTGGAGAAAACAGAAATTCAGCCTTTCCTGAGAAGTCTGAATTACTGAACTAAAAACTACTTTAAATCACAAGACAGTCTTGAAGTTGAAATTCTGCACCTTGGATGAAACCATGCAACAACCTGAAGCATCCCAGGCACCCGTTGCACTTGCAGCAGACTGATGTGTGACATAGCTTGTCCCAGGACTGGAAGCATCCCCATCCCCCAGCATCATGGCAAGCTGAGAGAGAGAAACACATCCAGTGTGGTCAGCCACAGTATATATCAAACAGAACTCTTGGCCTGCAGCAACCTGAGTGCCTGGAAATGAAGACAAACTGTCACTAACACATGTTGTAAGTGCCCACGTGTCAGAATTTGAAAACAATCTCCCTCTCCCTGGTTAGGCTTCATAGAAAGTACTTCAAAGAAAACCACAAGTATTACTTTTTCTGAGATACCCTTCTAAGAGGGTGAGAAACTCGAGCAGGTATCCTTGCCCCTCATCACTGCTGACTGAGGCCTGCTTTCCTGACAGCCAGATGTCTCCTCTACCCATGCTAGGAATTCAAAGGCCACCCAGATTAGTCCACAGTTTCTCAAACAGGGCACCAATGCTGCGTAGATGGTTACAATTATGTTCTTGTGGCCAACAGCTGTTTTTCACTGGGTTGTGCTTGAGAGAAATGTTTCAAAAACAAAGAATTTACAACAGTTGCGGCCCAAACAAGCCAGCTTAAAGCCACCTAGGCAATCCCAGAGCAGGAAAGGTGCCCATGTCAGCAGACATGGGAGAAGGGGCAGGTGGAAGAAAGCTCACCTGCTGATGTGGAGATACAAGGACTGTACAAGCAGATGTCAGCACTCACTGCTCCTTTCAAGGCCCCATGTGTGCTGCTTGTCAGTTAGGCCTCCCCCTTCCAAAAGCACATTTATCCCATTTAGATGAAGTGGCACAGTTTTGTAAAGTTATTGTAAAGAGATTTCAGCCTAGTGTGCTAAGATGCTGGGAGACAAGGAGGAGAGCAAGAGAAAACAGAGAAGCATAAAGGAGCCATGCAGTCCCCACTCCAGTCAAAAGTGAGCTTTCAGGGCAAGGTGCACAACAATTGCAAATCCCTGCCTGCTTGCTGCACTTCAAAAGTCTCCCTGCAGACCGGGACCACACAGGCTCCAGCTCCAGTGACTTGTGAAAATAAGCTCACCAGGAGAAAGAAAACATACACGTATTAACTACTTACAAAGAGATTTTCAAAGGCTTTTGATACCCAGCTGGTCTTGATTTATATTGACTTCCACAAAATGCTCGTGGACAAATGGTGAGTGCTCTGAAAAATCTCCTCTGTAACTTCCCATTGAGGTATGAAAATAAGTGGTGTAAAAAGGATTGTTACAAAAAAGACAAATTAAAAATGAAAGTTTAAAATAAAATTTGGCTGCAAGCCATAAACTAGGGGGAAACTAACAGTAAAGATAGCTAAATGACTGGAAAGAGAGCACAACAGGAGCTGTTGTGAAAAAAGGCTAATGTTTTTTTAAAAAGGACTTGTATAGATGGCTGAGGAAATAAATTCTGTATGTGATAGAAGTACAATTGAGAAATTAAATAAATGGAAAATAAGGATGACTAAGTAGTAGTTAACATGCCCCTTCTCAGTTGTATACTATTATCACATCTATTTTCAATGTCTCTTCAGCTGTCTGCAATTGTCATCCTTTTTTCAGAAATTGTTCCAACACTCTTTGATACTGAATTAGCTGTTTTTTCCACCCTCCAATGCTTACAACCACATCTTTTTCTGACTAAACACTCCCCTTTTCCAGCAAGGTTATTCCATTGTCTCCTTTTTTCATCTCCCCTCACATATTGACTCCCCAGTTTCTGAGCTTTCCAACTACCCTTGTTCATCTTTTTTCTGGAGCTCTTTTGGCTAAATCCTAGCATGTTTCTTTTCTTCTTTTCTAAAGATACAAGCATGCTTTATATCATGTCTGGCTACTGTACACATTGTTACCCCTTCAGAAAGGCATTGAACAGCTATAGCAGTGTTCATGTAGCAAACAGTAAGCCAAACCAAGGAAAAAAAGAAGTTCTTTTTGGCTTTTGCTTTCTGGTTCTTATAAAAGAACCCAAGCATTTAAACTCTCCCCTTTCCTTTTTATCCTCAAATAACAGTCTTTCCCTGAGCAGCTGAATATTCAAAGAATAACAGGCATCAGATGATTCTAGAGCAGACGTGTCTAAGCAGAAGAGATAACACTAGATTTAATAATACTGAGAAATATACAAATTCTAACATGATGTATAGGGTACAGAGTGAACTCGACTTTCCTTTCTTTTTAAGCCTCACAAGTATGCCTGTACCTTACCTTTACCACTAATGATGGTTCATATCACCTCGGGGAGGCTTATTTTAATTAAAACTTGGTTCCAAACAATTTTCAGACAGTAGAACTCACTGTCATGTGATGTCTTGGATGATTCAGCTTCATCATTAGAAGACCAGTCTTTAATTTCTCTGCTTAGGTACAATTCTGTCCAACTCTCATATGCAAAGCCAAGGACACAGCTGAGTCATCCTTAACAATACTCTTTGGAACAACAAAATACCATATGAATGCAGAGTTTCACCACGGAGCATGCTTACCTTCAGCTGTGCCTGAGATACCATCGGCTTTGAAATTGCTGGTGCTTTTCTTCCTGCGATGTTTCTTTCTGTTGGCATGAGGGGAAGGAGGCGGGTCGAGTTTGGGGCTGGTTGTACTGGATATACTTGGGCTGGAACACACAGAATCTCCCAACCCGGTATCTGCAGTTTCAAAAAAAAAAAAAAGGAAAGAAAGAAAGAAATAAGAAACATAAAAATACTGTATAATTTAAACTAATGTTTACTAGAGTCCAAGCTATAACCCTTTACTGTCTGTTAGCAACTAAACTCTTGAGCTCATTGACTTCCGGTGACTACAGGAGAGCCTCCTAACAGCATCAGTTTTCAAAAAGGTTCAAACAAATGAGCTGGATACAGTTCTGATTNGTAAACAGCATTTATCTCAACCCACGCATTTTACTGCATATCTCTCTACTTCTCTCCCCCGTCCCATTTGGGGAGGGGGGAGAGTGAGTGAATAACTGTGGAACTCAGCTATCTGCTGAGTCAAACCATAACAAATTCCTATCAAATCCACTGGATTCTCAGTTGGTTTTAGAAGCAGGCCAGCTGGAACTGGCCAAAGGGAATAAGAAATAAGTATCACTTCCAACTGGTCTTAGAAAAACCTTACATATCCTCAAATATACTCATGGAATGCTAAGACATTTTAATAGGTAACAGAACAGAGATACCATAACATCCACTGAATCTCATCTGCCTGCTCTTGCTTAATACTACAGACAGACAGACATGGAAAAGGTGGTGGAACAATAAAGGCAGAAAAAGACTTCTTTTCCATGTGCGTAACTCACGTATTAACATTGTGTCATAATGGGTCACTTAGTACATGCTCCCAATGAACAAAAAATCCCATTGGTTAGTTTCCACTGTATTTTCTATGCTAGCATAACATACTACAACTTTAAGAACTGATGATCAAGGAATTTTCTCCCTTGCCCCATCAAGCAGCCACCTGAAACAGATCAAAACAAAAAGGCTGATGATGCCGATGGCTGGTACTACATGGATGCCTTCCAAGCAGCACAAAGGAGAATTCTTCCTATTTTTGGACCACAGCCTGCCCCAGGACGAACTTGCTTCCCAATGACCAAGGATCTTTCATCCATGCAGATCCAACAGGGCCCTGTTGGCTCTCAGTGATCGAGCACTCATAACATTCCATTTCATATCAAAGGGACAAAGGCAGTGAACTCAAGCAGGTCTTGTGCTCTGAATAAACGGTGAACCAATCTGCCTTTTTTTTTTGGATAGCACAAAAACGGAAAGGAGCACATCAGCTGAGATGCACTCGAACTGTGATCCTCAGCATCTCTCAACCCCTAAGAACTGGAAATGAATAAGATTAAAAAAAAAAATCTCTCAAAACCCACATACACCTTGACATAACCCGAAAGGAAATCAAGAACATCTGCAAGAAACACAGCTCTCTCTCTCTTTCAGTTAAGAAAAAATCTAACAGCAAGTTTAGCAGATGAGGACTTACATTAAACTTCAGACACCACCTGAGTCCTTATACACAGCAAGTACTCAAGGAACCTTAACCCAGTATTTTCCATCAAGGTTGCCAATGTGATTTTAGTTTAGTCGAAATTGATTTTCTGGCTATGATGGGTGTTAAATACACTTTTTTTTAAAACCTAGTACAACTTGCCACACTTCAAGCACTTTAAATAGTAAGTGAAGCTTTTTCCAGAACCTTGGTTAGATAACAAATAAGGATTGCACTTAAGATGAACTCATGTTAGAAAAATGTTAAACCAGAGATTAAGAAGTAGCTTTTGATTTCTTTGAGTAGTTAAATCCCTGTACAAATGCCTATTTGACAAAGAGACATTTATTTATTTATTGTTATAAAGTTTACTTACTGATTGCCCACTGAGCATAGTTGTTCTGCATGATATTGGTGAGGGAAAAATTATACAGCTAATTGGCTGCCAGTATAGACCAAATCAAACTCCGTGCACAACCTTTACTTTAAGGATTTTTGTTCTTTTCCCTTACGCCTCCTATTCTGAAACCAATAACCAAGTATTTACCCACAATGGGAATCGTAAGAAAGTATTTAGGATATTTAGTACACTGTATTCCGTGTACGGGAGGTTTTTATGTATCTGAATAAGAACAGCTGACAGCAGTCATCCTGCAAGGGCATACATATATACGTATATCTATATAAAATCCAGGAAAGTGCAGCACTCCGCCATGCCCTTCCATGTTTGCATGGACCATGATGCATGCCCGTCTGCTGGTGCTCCAACCCCTGGGGCTGAGGCACGAGGGCTGTGCTCATCACTGCACCATGGCCCTAGACAGCACCTGTGAGATGGGATGAAACCACACCGTGACACCAAGCTGCAGAAGGTATTGTTCAGCAGCATCTTACAGAGAGCTTTTTGTCAGCTGCGGTCAGATCCCCAGAAAAACTGCTAATTCTTAACAGCTGCGAGCCATGTAACAAGGAAAAAGGGAATTTTCCAAACCCCTTCCTTGTTAAAAAAAAATACTAATGTAAACCTGCATGCTTGCTGCAGGTTAGTCCAATTTCTGAGCTATAAATTACGCAAACAAAACCTGTTTATGAGCTCTGAGAAATGATGAGACTTATAAATGTACTGTTCAACTGCTCACGCTGGAGACCTGAAGAATTAACCTACCACGGTAAATCCTCCTGCTCCATGGCCCTCTGCAGGCAATAACCCACTGTCCTTGGGTCACGCTGCTCTGAAGGGATGAGCCCGAGGTATTCCCTCCCCCTGCACCAGCAAAGAAATATGATGCTCTTGTAGAAGGATGCCAACGTGTAGGGTACGTTATTATTAGGATAGGGCACATCGTTATTGCGATACGGTGCTTTGTAATTATGATAGGGTGCATCACAATTATGGTAGGGTGCACTGTTATTACGATAGGGGTGCTCCAGTTTCTGAGGCCACCCTTTGCAGATGGAAGTTGCTTCCATTCCTCCAGTTTAAAATATGAGCAGTGAGAAGGTGTCGGGCTGGCGCGTCGTGCTTTCCCATTTCCGACTGCTCCTCGTGCCTGACAAGGTATTCTTCAAATTGAAAAGAGGGCTCCTGAAAGCCCCGCTTCGGAAAACTGTAAATGAGTTCAGGCTCCAGCCCGCAGAATGCAATTTCATACTCCTGACTGAATA
Source organism: Penelope pileata (assembly GCA_013396635.1). Lineage (NCBI taxonomy): Eukaryota > Metazoa > Chordata > Aves > Galliformes > Cracidae > Penelope > Penelope pileata. The sequence continues at coordinate 124,735 of WBMW01003274.1, read as the reverse complement.
CAAATAATGCGTTTTATTTGGTATCAATTACCACGCGCGAGAACAGACGATCACTGCTGGTGCTATTAAAGATAAAAAAAAAAAAAAAAAAAAAGGCAAAGGAAAAGGCACGTCAAATTAAAAAAACAAGCGCCTCATTACTCCACATCTAAAGCAGCTCTGACGGAGGCACGGGAGCCCATAAGACGCGTTTCACTGGGCTGGGATGGGCTGTTTTGCAGCCATCCCGCACGCTCAGTGTCAGCCATTAGTTCTTCCCAATCGGGCATCAATGTTCAACGCACACCCAAAAAAATATATAATACCAGCAATAATAATAACAATCTGCAGCCTCTCTGAGCTTCAATACTTGAAGTATGAGTCAAAGAAGCAGTTTCACTTTTCACTCGGGAAGCTGACAAGCATGACTAGAGGGGGAATAAAATAACATTCAGTTCGCATAAATATCAAGCAGGCTGCTTGAGACTGATGGGCCAGGAATGTATTCTTAGCCATCATTCTGGCAGACAGGCCCAAGGACACTCATAACTTATTTTACAATCATTTAGTTTCAGCTCAAGTGGAAAACGTGACAACTTATCTCTGCTGACAAGATGGCACATCGAACCTTACAATTAACTCTCCCGCGATTATCTGCCCAGCCCATCATTAGCTTTGCAGTTTTTGATGGACTGTACGGGCGAGCTCGACTTGATAATGGTCATCATTTGCAGGGTGTGTATCTGCATTCAGGACACGATTCTCTCCTTGCCACGGAGCCAGGGAGACGGTTATCCTGGACAGCGCATCCTCTGCTCTGGAGCTTTGCACCAGGTTTGCACTGCTGCAAAATGCCTTCTCCTCCTGGATGGAGCTCCTGCTGCTGATGGCAGAGGACTTGCAAAGTTACTTGCAAAGGCACGTGTCCCCTTGCAGCAAGTGGATGTCCCTCTGCTTCTCCCAGTGCTGAGCAGCGGGACTGAGGCAATTACTGGCCCTGCTTGATGGGGACGTGTCCTTGCAGCTTGCCTTGGCGCGCTCGTGGTGTGTTAAGGAGGGCAGCATGGATTCCACGTGGGCTTTTGGTGCCTTTTAAACCAATGACAAAATGTGAGTTGCCAGCTTTGCAGACATGAAATGCTGACAAGCAAGGAACAGCAGAGGTTCTAAGCAAATCAGTATGACAGTATATCCAAAAAAAGGAGTAAAATCATCAATTCAGAGCATACTGAGAGCAAGTCTACATCTATGCAATTTATTTGAGGCCCTTTTAAAGCATGTAGTAGCTCACCCCGGGCTCTGGAGTGACACCTGTAACCAAACCCCTCAAGCTATCAAGAGAAGGGGTATCAGAAAAGATTGCTCTGCTGGTAGAGTGGTGATTGTCCTTTGTAAGTGCATGACACATGCCATAAGACAAAGATCCTCCTTGTTCAAGCCCGACTTTCATTTCATAGAACTACAGAACCCACACAAGCCAACACAGCTGTTGTTACACAAACCAACTTTCAAGTCTGCCTCTCTCCTAGATGCATTTCTTAATTACGGTCATAAAAGAAATTCCTTTCAATTATGACAAATACTGGTAGGAGAAATGAGAGGCAGAAGGGAAGAAACGCGTTGTCTACAACTACAATCCAGAATTATGAGATGGAACATTAAATGAAAAAAGAAATTAATTCTTAGAAGAGTCTCACAGGCTGTGCTGTACGCACTTTGTTGGCCATCGGAAACGCGTCTCAGTACTACACCATGTTTATAAAACCGAACATTCCACAAAAGTCCCACTTATTTCCTTCTAGTTTTACAACGTAGAACACGTGCCACAAACAGACCTTAGAGGGCTCCATTTGTGTCCTCTAAGGAAGTTTCAGGAGCCCCATTGGGTTGGAAAAGGGGAAGAAATGCTGTTTAAACCCAAGCTGGGCTTCTTCAGTGCCCTGGCACAACTGACCTGCATCCCAAACTCCGTAGCATCTGCCCAGAGCACGCTGGGTGTTGGCATTTGAGTCTTCTTTCCTTCGCTGCTTGCAATGCATGTGTACTGGAGCAGAAGCAAATACCCAGATGGGAAGCAGGGAAGCAAAGGAAAATAGGGCCAAAACGCAGGAGGGAGCCCCTCATGCCAGAGCACCAAGACAGGGGGCTAAAAGTATGTGGAAACTAGCAACATACAATGTACATGAATAGCGCAACACAAAGGCTGAGCTGGGACGCAGAAATCTGAGAATGAGCTCCGTCTTTGGCCCACTGTTGCTATTCTCCCTCGCACATACAACCTTTTTTCTCCTGTGTAACGATTTAAAGTGGAAACAAGGCTACTCTAACCTTTCCTACCTTTGTGCCTTTTGATTTATTTCATATTTTTGTCAAATCACCTATTTACAAAAACTTGAAACAAACTCAACAGGTGATGCTATTCTCTGCAGACCACAGTCAGGCTTGATCTGGTTTACATTTTTCTTGCATCTTCTTGTTAAAATTTTCCAACTGGCTTTCAAAGTGAAATTAGACTTTTTGTCAAACTCAGCTCCCTAACGTGGTCTTATTCCCAAGGGGCTGGGGATTGATTAATTTGGGTGTTTGATTCACCGAAATGACAAGAAGTCAGAGGCTGCACAAAAGCAGGAGCGGCGCATGGGATCAATTAAAGAGCAGAAGCAGCAACACAATTAACATCGCCAGGTCCAACAGAAAGAGGCAGCACCGATGACGAAGACAACAGCAACAGCTCCGGCTGCAGCAGGAATCTTTGCCACAATCCAAGGAAGGCGGAATCCAACGAGCACGTTTCAGAGCTTTAACTGTGTGTTGAAATGAAATAAGCCAAAGATGTCAGTAGCTGGTGGACTGAATAATAAAAAAATAGCTGGACACTTTCATCTTCCACACATGCGTTTTAAATAGAGGCGAGGAAAGCAATCCTTTTATTTAAGCAGGGGAAGCAATAGACTAAAACCATCTGTAGTTGTATTTCAGACCCATTTCCCTGAGCTGAGATTTTTCTGGCTGTGAAACCCAATGCTCTCCAGCTTCTCTTTGCAGCTATTACCATAAATGTTCAATCAAGTTCTTTACATTCCTCCTCTGCCTCAAACTGAAGTTAAAGGGATGCTGCAATCGCACAATGGCTGCGCAAGGCATGGACGTACAGGACTGACATTAAAAACCTGTCAAAACCATAGCTTGGCCGAAGCCTGCACACGACGATAAACATTTGTGAGCGGGGTAGAAGGGGTGGCACAAGACTTCAGGAAAAAACCCAAGTGTTTCCGAAGCACACGCAGCTCATACCTTTGGCAGACATCAGGCCCATCCGGTCATTGATTAGCTGAATTTAGCTTGGACATTCAAACTATTGAGGGCTTAAATTAACCTGCTGCACTGAAAGAAATTAAAAGGAAGCTCTGAGCAGAACTGTGGGACAGAGATGAAAGAGCCTCAGGAGTATTCTCTTTCCACGGCGTCTACCGTTTTTCCAGCCTTATGTCTAGAGCCTGTAAATCACAAAGCCACCCTGTCATGTACAGAAAGCCCCACTGAATGCCCAAGTTACCGTCTCCTTTCCTCTAATGGCAATTTCAATTAAATAAGAAAAACAAAGGTTCCTTCTCCACAAAGAAGATCCCCCTACTTTTGGAGGTTCTGCCTTTTGATACATCTTAGGGTGCCTCAAGCAAAGCAGACCTGAAGGCATGGTTGGCATGAAAGGACCGCTTCCACTTGGCAGCCTAATAAGCCACTTTGTGACAAGCAAGTGACATTATCCAGAGACTTAAGAGAGAAAGCTAGTCTCATGACACTACCACATATGTATGGGAAGGACTGGCTTCAATAATTTGTAGGATAGTAAGATACTTGTTACAATCTTTCTTATCTAAAGGAAAGACAAAGTTACCTCCAGTTCACTTCCTACTAACACACCATGCCTGGCTATCATAAGGGAAGCATGAAAGCAAAAAATGCAACAGAGTGCTTAAAAAAAAAAAAAAAAACGAATGAAAGAAGAAAAAAAAAAACTATGTTGCTCACTACGTTTTCCCTCCTAAGGAGCAATGTATTGTTGTGCTAGCAAAGCACATTTGCTCCCTAGAAGTTTACACACTGCTAGCAAGAAAAGAAGAAACCATTTCCAGTTAGCTTCCTTTCAAAGGCATCTTATGAAGTAAGATCCCTGAGAAAGTGATGATCTGACGTAAGGAGAGGGAGCATCTATTCCTAAGTGACCCTACCATGCTGCCAACATGGCAATGAGCACGCTGACAAAGCCTGATGTGTGGGGGGCCCTCAGCTCCTGACCTGGGAGCAGGATGCAGCCCTTCCCCTGCAGCCTGAGGTCAGGTGCAGAGACATCAGCTGCTTCCTGAGCTAACCCAGCTTTCTAATTTGTCTCATGCTCCGTTACACGGATGCATCTTTGTGTTTCCTCCATTTGTACTGCAAGCTGAACGTGCCCTGTGGAAAGATCAAGCGTGACAAGCTGTTGGAACGCGTAAGGACAACAGATTAGAAAGCGAGTGGTAGACGCTGTAGGATGGCACCACATCCCAAGGCAAGCTCACTCTGTGGCTCCCACCGAGCAGACCTACAGTCTACATGCATAAGGGATGTCTGATTCTCCAGCATAATGCTCTCAACTGGGCAGCATCAGATCTGTTGAGATGTGACTCTTACACGGTGTCACCCTGAATTGCTGTCTGTGGCATGGGAAGAAGAAGAAGGCAGCACTACTACAGGAGACAACTGCCACAGGGGCTAATTTCTTCAGGTAACTAGCTCCCAGCCACCCCAATGGGGAAGATGGATGGATGGTCCTCTGGAAGACAAACCGCGCAGCCGCTGGGATGGTTTTGGGGCAGGACCTCCTGGTTTGATCCACGTGCACCTCTCTGCAGCCAGGTACCCCAACAACATCACTGACTGCTGTTCCAGCAGTACCCAGAGACCCCAGCAAGACCAGCCCAATGGTGATGGCAGGAAGACAAGCACTTGGAGCACCACTAAAAATATACATCCTGGATGTGCAAGCTAGATAATGATGGAGCACAATGACTGCGTGAAATCTACTAATTTATATCCGCAATTAAAATGATGTGAATAATAAACTCACTCATCTACAAGGAGAGGGTCAGAGCTCTGCCCTCATCTAACAACCAGCATTGTCTCCTGATTGCAAAAAGCCTCCTGCACCAACATTTTGCTTTGAAACCGAGCCCTGAGGTCTCACGGCACTTGGAAAATAATGAATGTATGCCGTACTGAACCCTTTCCTCCTAAAATATTTACCTTGCATTTCAACTTAAGCAAAATAAGACATAAACAAAGGACTGACTCTCTTCAAAGAAGCGCTCCAAGCCAGAAAAAGAGTCATGTACCCTGTCTCTAGTCTCATACTTTAACCTGCAGTCCGTATAACCTGTGGATAACTTCAAGCATCAAACCCACTCTCTGGTAAATGAGAAGAGGTTGGGAAACTCTCAACTTTCAGTCCACAGGAGTTCAGTGGCAAGCCTGAACATCAGCATTTTGGGGGAAAAAAAAGAGACTTTCAAGATTAACATTTTCCAATTAAAGCTGAATAACTGCTGTATACTAAACAGGCAGTTAAGTACATTGTGCTAGGCAGGAAAAGGCTCAGGCTTTCCTGGTAGTGCCTACCACAAGCACCAGCAGCAGAAAGAAAAAGAAATAATGAAAGCATGATGTTCATGAAAAGCAAAACCAAACACTGCTTTTACAGCAGCCTATAGCTGAAAAGTAGAACGCATCTTGCTCTTCACATAAAGCCACCGCCCTGTTACAGGTGCCAGGTAACGCAAATGTCATTGACAAACTTCTTTGTTGTTGTTTTTTATTGAGCACTACTTCCAGCTTTCCCCAGCTCTTTTGAGGGTTTAGGGTTAACTGAAGTCCGGGCCCTTCTTCTGCTCCCAGAAAATTCGTGCACCAGAATAACCACTTGCATGCAGCCCCTGGTAAACTGGACACTCCTCAGCAGCCCAGGCTGTGGGTGGCACACACTGTCACTGATTAAGGGGTTGTAACAAATGAACAGCCCAGGGACTTAAAAGGAGAAGCTCTTCCACCTGCAGGAAGCCCAGGCTCCAGGCTTCAGCTGTCCCCCAGCAAACAACAGGCTGTGAAGGAGACATGGATCAGGTTTAACACAGAGGCTTCTTTCACTCCTGGAACTGCATATGCTGTGAAGAGGCTTTGAAGTGTTGGATTCCATAGGAAAAGTATCCACAACATCCCTGTACCCAATGCTCTGTGATCTGGGCTGGAAAGAAACTGAGCCTGCAAACAGACATGCTTGATGAGGCAAGCACTCATGTTAATTGGAACAGAAACTTCTTTAAGCCTGAGAAGAAAGAAAAGCATCACATGAGTTTCTTGCACACACTTCACCCAGATACTGGCAAAACAAAGCAGTGTGCTTCTGGACATATATTAAACAACAAGTTTAATTACTACCAGCATCTGTTTGAACTTCAGAAGTACGGACATAGAGAAATCCTGAAATCTGGAATTACCTCAGTGGTAGTATGCAACTTTTAACCTTCTCGACTTTCTATTTAAAACATTTCTAAGCTTTACCTAAGTTTAACATTTCTATTATTGTCATTATATAAGTTTAGATTATTAAAATTTAGATAAAACAGAAAGGCTAAGAGAAATAAAAATGTTCTCATCTGGGAAGTTTATTCATTTCTCTGCTTCAGTCCCATTTAAAAGGTCCTTAAATATGGGAAGCATTGGGTTTATGAAACTTTTCAGCCACATTATTTGAATCAGAAGAGATAACCAAGTGTCACAATCTGCTGCTGCAGTATTATGTCTTTCCCATGAGTTGACTTGAGAATGTCTCTCTCTGAACTCGTATTACCCTCTCCAAACGAGTTTTTATTTTTAAAAGTTTCCCAACTCTTGATCGGGCTCATGCACTCATTGCCTTGCCATTATAACTTATCAAGACACAGCACTCCAGAATGCATATGGGCATCCTTAAATCAAACACAGCTCTTCAACTTTCAACAGCTAGTGACACAAGATACCTCCTGCTGAATTCAGGCACCACACTGATGCCTCTGCCACTACTGCAGCATCTAACAGCATGGGTCACATCTTTTTCTGAGATGCAGGGAAAAATAACCCCAGCTGATAGCCCATCTCAAACCATCTGGTGACTCACCTGCCAAGAAAGATCACAGCAAAGCTCACTCTAAAACTACAAACATTAAAGCAATCCTGAACAAGAAACAAACAAAAAAATCTTTGGAAGACTGAACTCCCATTATACAAATGAGATTACACGACTGTTCTGATGAACAGCTCACTTTGCACCGGGGTCTGATCACCTGCAACATTAACCCTTCCATTCTGACAGCCACTGATGGAGAGAATCAGAGAACAGAATGCATTTTACAGATTTTTCTTTTTCCTATTAGAAGGAACGTGCCATCCACACTCCTATTTCCAGTTTAAATTCCACGCTAAACTAAATGCAAAATACACATTTAAGTAAATGTCGGGAAAAGCAAAGCTTTATAGTTCTGCTCACAAAGTTAATTTCGTCGTATAAGCAATTTATTGACAGACATTTGGCACTTTGGGCTGTGAACAAGATTAAGATGAGCATGAGGTTGCCAGTGTCAAATTATCTGAAGATGAAAACTCACATTTCATGCCATTTTGGAGCCAAGCATGGGATGTAATTGCTAAATGCAACAATTCTTTATATTTTAATCAAAGGTGGGGGGAGGTTGGAAAGAAAAAGATCTTAACCAGTAAAGCAGATGGGTTTCTGGTGAACTGCAGAACAGTAAAACTCCACACAACTCAGTATTTAAGCAGCAGAACTCACCAAATACAGAAATATTTTGCTGAAAACTGGGACAGTTGTGCAGAAATGCCCATGTTCCCACAGACCTTCTCAGGCTTAAACTGAGCAGTGTTGAGATCTCAGTTTTTGTGACTCCAGGTATGTAAGCACCACCTCTCCCCCTTCAGCATGGACACAGGACAGAAGTGCTCTCCTATATTCCACTCTTTTATCTTGTGGTCATCCACTCCTTGCTGGATGTGAGCCCCAGTGGGGTGCAATGGCAATGGCTCACCAATGGTTCCAGGTCCACCCAGCTGCAGCCCCAGCCTGGATCCCCTGGAGAAAGGCAGGCTCAGAAAGCAGCGATGTCTGAACCTCTCCTGCATAAGCAGTGGAGGTTTCATCTCTCTGTCCCATACAACACAGCCTCAAGGTGTTCATCGGTATGACAAATAGGTTTTCCCCAACATTTGGGCAACAAATAAACACCCAGAGAATACAAAATGAGTGCTTACATTCTGTGAAAGTGGTGGGAACCTCTGTAAGAAAGGCAACATTTGGGCTGGGGAGAGCTGCCTTCAGCTTCCCATCCCACTGAGATCCTTACAGCCTAACACAATGAAATGAGCATGGGTTGCGTCCCACTGCTCGTGGATGCCAACATGTTCCTAAAAAAAAAAGAGGCAAAAAACATCATTTGGTTTAATGCCTGAAGCCCGTCTCAGAGAGCTTGTCCTTGTTATTTTGGAGAGGAAAGTTTGCTGAAAAGAGAAGAGGGACGTTGACCCACATCTCATAAAGTCCACGTTTCCTCTCTTCACCCACCTTCAAGCTCAGGTCAGGCACAGGCAACACAGCACATTCCCAGCTCATTCTCAGGCTGTCAGGCAATAACCACATTTCCTTGCTGCCTGTTTCTAGCCAAGCACTGAGATAACATGGCTTCATTCTCCATTAAAAAGTTCTAGAAACTCATTTGAAACCACACTCCTGGGGGTTTATTCAACTATCAGAGAGTCTTCTGGTATCCTCTGGAAAAAGTGGTGGTGCTGGCACACTGCTTGGGCAAGCTGGCAGCTTTCTGTGCCCAGGAAAACACAATAGGGATATTCATGTCCTCTTTCCCAAGAACGAGGTGCAGCAACTTACATGATGCTTTGAAACCAAAGAGCAAGTCAGAGATCGACTTAGCAGCTCTGCAACTGTTCTTCCTGGCATGTCTCACATTCTTTTTGAGAACCAGGAGTCACAGAACTGCACTTCCCTCTGTACAAACCACAATCCCTCTGAAATTTGAAGTCCTGCAGGATAATTCTGGCCATAAGGAAGGTGCCACAGTGATGTGAGAAACCACGAGCTGCCTGCTGGGAGCCCAGCTGCCTGTGGAGCTGCCTGCCTCTGCACAGGCTCCTTCAGCCCTCGTGTTTGGCTGAGCCACTGCAGGTAGGAGCTTGCCAAGGACACCATCCGAAGTACAGCACTGGCACTTCCTGAGCACCAAACTTCAGGCTGAAAGAGGGCCATTTCCAGAAACTGCTAAGAAGGAGTCCTGGAAAAGCCAGGTTTCCTCCAGGCAGTTAGGCTGCTTAGGAGGTGAAGGCTTTACCTGGTTGGTAGCAGAGTTTACTCTGAAGTTACCTAGAAGCGCTCTGTTTGTTGATCACAGAAGGGTGTGAAAACTACAGGAGTAGTTTTCTTTCCTTTTTCCTTCCTGTTAAACTACTTGCACAAGTACTTCCTTCTAAGTGCTGAACTTAACAGTGTTACATGCTAGCAAATGCAGGAAGCAGCAGAGCAGCTCTAGAGCAGCTAGAAAAATGAGAAAGTGACTTTATGTTTGCTTCTCAGTTAACTATTTCCTTCTTCAAAAAGGAAGGAAAAGCCTAAACCGTTTATCTGCACTTCAGGCAACTGTGAAATTCTATAAACCTATTTGCAATTACGTAATTTCCTCCAGTCAAGAACTGCCTATTGAATTAAAGCAACTCTAAACCATGCTTTCTGGTTGGTTTCTGAAATGAAAGTGTGATGACAATGCACAGCACTAGACTCCACCATTTAATCATTCCTAGCGCTCACGATCAGGAAAGTAAGGCAAGCTGTAAGGTTTGCATTAATATAAACACTCCAGTGACCTCTCATACCCCATGGCACACTGAGAACTCAATTTCACATTAATAAACTCTAACATCAAACTGTTAGAAACTGGAAAGACACCAGGTATTACAATTTATATAAATTACAGCAGAGATCAAATGACCTGTAGAAGCAATCGTATAGTGATAAAACCTAAGTGGATGATATTTAAACAGATATTTGATTTATTTTATACCTGCGGAATTTTACATCGGGCAGGAATTCAAAAGACAGTTTGGAAGTCAAGAGTAAAGAAATCCCTGTCCCATGCAAACCACTGTTTGCAGCACTGCTTCAGAAAAGCTTAATATTTTAACTTTAATTAAAAAAATTCTTCCCTCTGATGTGGTCAGGACACAGCCTTAGAAGCCAAAGCAAAAACTCTAACATTTATTAAAAAAATAAAAAATGAATGGGCAGCCTCTTAATCAACAGGTGGGAAATAATACCCTCAGCTTTCTAGGAGTTCAGTCTCACAAACTTGACTTTTGCAATCTAACACAGCTGGCTGCGGTTTCCTCCACAAAAAAACACTGCTGCTAAGTTTGGGGATGTCTCCCAAGCTCTTGGAATGATGCACAAACTGTAAGGACTGCACACCACACAGCACCATCTTCCACTGAAGGCAGCAATAATTAGTTAATACTAATTATTTGGTTTGCTTTCCATTGGAAAACTGTTCTTTCCTCAAGTTCGAGATGCTCCACAGCCACTCCTGCCAGCACTTCTGAGCTTCCCCAGAGCAACCCTGCTTGCTCTAGCTCAGAAAGCCTGCAGAGGAAAAAGAACATCAGGAAGGAAGAGCTGAATTTGCAGAGGACTCATGCAGCTGTCCATTTCTTTGCTATGCTGACAGGAGACCTAAGGGGTGATCTGCAGAGGAGAGCACCTTGTCTTGAACCACGCTTTGACACCTGAGCAGATTACGAACAGCCCTCCCAAGACCCCAGCAGTGAGCACCAAGAGAGGGCTCCTGGTGAAAAAACGATCCATCATCAAAAATGAAAAAACCCACGGGCTTCCAACCCGATCCAGGAGAACTCACTGGCCAATGGCTGCAGCAGCAGTAATTGTTCCAAACCTATCAATAACGCTGAACTGCTCCTTCACTGACTGCAAACACCAATTTCTTTCACCGAGGATTATGAGTTGATGTTCATGGTCTCCCTGCTGCCATTAGGGTGATAAACAGTTTAAACTACATCAGGATCTGACATGTAGATCAATTCTGGGTCCATAAAGAATCCACACAAGAGGTTCCCAGACAGGGATTTACTGTCCCCAGTTTTTATTCTGTCTTGCTGCTAAAATTACTTCTGTCAAGTACTTAAAAGAGTAAGAAAAAATGTAAAAAGCATTAATTTTTCATGTACTACTGGAAGAACCTTTTTAAATTTCTGAGTTTTAAGACAAATATGTTACTGAATTTAAAATTACAGCAAGCAGCATGGGATATTCAGCTAAATAGTGAGCTGAAGGCAGGCCTGCTCACTATCCAGCAGGCAGCAATTGGAAACACTGAACTGAGCTGCCGAGATTTTCTCTGAGGGCAGTCACAGGCTTCACGTTACTGGTGCCAAATGATATTAGACATTTAATTTTAAACCTCAGGTACTTAAATGTAAAACCTTACAACAGTAATAGTCATAAAGCAGTGGGGCATTCCATTTCAGAGAATGGATTTTTCTATTTTTCCCCTTTAATTTATCCAGCACCTCCTGTTTTGTGGCTCTGCCCACTACAAAGTAATTTATCTAATTAGGAGATGTTCACAGCTGCTTGAAAGACAGAAGCCCCAGGAAACCAAAGGTCTGGTTTGGAAGACTTTGAAAAGTTCTCCAGAGCCACACAAAGTATTAATTTAATGTGAAAAAAAGGTGCAGAGAAAAATTGAATCCCAATATGTTATTTTGTCTACAATAAAACCATCCGACAATAAGCAGACATATTCTCCAGTACATTGGTATTTGAATTCCAAAAGATGCTTAGCTTCTCGCCATACCTGCTGCTTTCACAGTATTATCTTTTTATGACTAAAATTCAAAATCTTTTAATGGAGAAAAAAACCCTGAAATTAAAAAGGGTTTTTCATGCGTCAACTTGCCAGCACAAAGGACACATCTACAAGCTTCCTGAAAGACAGAAAGGAATTATTCTTCATGTTTTGCAGCAGTTTTATTACAATACCTCTGTTTATGCTGACATTTAGTGGCCTAAAAATCACCGTTATCACCATTTCTCTCATGCATTCAAATAAAGCAACTTTTCACCAGTTCAGAAAAGCAGAACCTCTGCAAGAAATTAAGTCAGGCTGATCCAGAACCACCCACCAGTCAACTTCAGGTTTTGTATAAATATTTCATAGATAATGCTAGCTGTCATCTCTTTTGATCCAGAAGTAATCACATATGAACGTCAAGTCAGAAAAAGATACTGCATGGATCTGGAGTACGGAGATTGTGTAGGAGAAAAGGTTCCCTTCACCAGAAATTTAGGACTAGCTGCAGTATGGCGCCAGGAGCAAGGCAAGTCCAGCAAACCCCCTCAAAGCAGAAACAGCACTAGGAGGTAAAGAAGCAGGAATGCAGGTTGTATTTCTACTTTTTAACATATCAACTACATGCCACTTTTAGGAACTCATTGAATTCTCCATTTGAAGATGTTCTTCCACTGCACCTTCAGTGTTCACATCTGGTAAGGGGATGGCACCTGCTCACCTGTCTGCAGGTTTGGCAGCATGGAGGGCCTGGCACTGACTGCACCTTGCCTCTCACTTGCCTTCATGCCAGTGAAAACTTAGAGTGTTCAATTCTGCTCTGAAGAGCTACAGTGCGGAAGAAGGGCACTAAAGAGCTGAAGCTCTGGTATAACCTTTTAAAGGCAAAGTAGAATTGAGGTGGATTAAAATAACAAAGCAGCTCAGGAGAGAGAAGAGCATACAGCCCTACCTGTGAAAACTAGTTTAGTCTAAAGGAACGTGTGCATTAGCAATGAACAGGGTGAAAGAAGAAGAAAAACAAGCAGGAGGAGAATGTCCAGAGAGGATGACCAGTTCCCAAACAAGTAGGTAAGCTGGGTGGACACAGAAGAGAACAGTGCTAAAGAATTTCACCAATCTGCTTGCCTTAGAAAATTCTTGATCAAAATCTGTATCATCTTGATGCAAATATCCCACTCCTGAAGGTGCTGCCCACAAGTTCAGAGCTCTAGAAATGGATGTGCTTAAGCAGCTATGACCTTGAGCATACATGCCAGCCAGAGCCGAGGTGACCAAGGGTTTAAACTCTCCCAATAAGGCAGGGCTGAAAAGCTGTCCACAGCTGCGTAAAAACCCCAGAAACTCAAACCTTATACAGTATACAGATACACAGGGGACACATGAAGAAGTTTTCACACTCCTGCCATTCTCACTATTTTTGGAACAGCCAGCAGAAACATCTCCCCGCTTTCTTCCCTCTTATTCACAATATTTCCATGTTATCCATAATCTCACTTCATTTCTTTCTCGAGTTCTCTTCCACACACATTGCCTTTTCACCTGCCCTCTGTTTCAGGAGCTTCCCATGGCTCCCCCTGTTGTCCCATGTGCTTCCTCAGTACCAATCCGATCTGCAGCTCACTACGACACAACCCTCCAGTCCCAGCCCACATGCTATGGCTTCTCCAAAGTGTCCCAAAATTTGTGCCGACAGCATGTGAGCTGCAGGAACAGCACTGTGCCCTACCCTCCCCCTGCAACATTCTCCTACTATCTTATGAGTCCTTTAAAAACCCATCATTGCAAAACACCATCTGGAAGAGTGTTTTCTTCTTTCAGCACAGTGTGCAGAGAAAATACTACAAGAGAAAAAGAAAAGCTATGCCAGCAGCATGCATCCTTTAAAGCCACAGTGAAGAAAGGCCACGCCACTGAAAAGGTCTGCAGGGTAATTCACTGCTAACACCTACCACACAGAACAAGAAAATAAGAATACAAAGTGAACAACCTATGTTATGTACCCAAAGTTAAAATTCAGCAATATCACGATATATTAGTTCTTCCCACTGAAAAAGTATTACATTAATCTGTTCTTTGATGTCACTTCTCCTTTTTCTCTCAGATGCTGGAAGTTTGGCTTCCAACAGAACATCTGGGTGAATAACATCTGGTTGTATTTTCACTTTAACCGCCAAACACCGAATTCCCTCTTCGCCCCAAAGCAGACAACCCTCCCAGCTCCAGGTTTCTTACCACTGCTAATGCCAGAGTTTGCAATGACTGTTGCCTCACTCCACTGATCTGCACTGGAGACCGAGTAAGAGCGCTGATGCATACCGTCCGGACGGCTGTTGAAGGAGACTAGACTGATCCCACTTGCCATCTGAGACACAGATGTGCTAGTAGTCACGTTCCCTAGACATAAATGGAAAACAAATTGTGTCAATAGAGGAGATAAAATCGACTGAAATGAAGGTGGATGGGTGCATCTTAGCAGGAAAAGAAAGTTCTTGACCAACACAAAAAGCAACACCCTCCCTGAAACTCTGAAGACAATGGTCCACAGATTTCAGCAACCCACTCAAACCTCACTAGGAACTTTTGACAAAAACGCCTGAATTTGCCAAATCTCAGCTCACCCCATCCATTCACCTTCTGGAAAACACAAGCCTCGACAGCCCTGCTACCAGGCACATTTTGTACAGGTTCTCCACTGTTACAGGTGTAACACAAAAGCTAGGCAAGAAAACAAAATTCACCCCTCGAGTCCACTGTTGACACCAGCAACCAAGACGAGACAACCAGCCAACCTGGAGGTGCCTGAAATAATCTAACTCTGAATAAAATTCAAAATAATTACGCCCACAGCTTGGGATGGCCCAAAAAAGTCTGCTCAGGAGTTTTTGTTTCTGAGAACATTTTACTCCATTCCTGGCATGGAACTTGCTCATTATAAAATCACAAATATTTTACAACGCTGGTTTCATTCTTCGAGGCAGGCTCTTCCCAAGGGCAGCAGGCACTGCTGACTGTCAGAGACTGTTCTCGAAAGGCAACCCACAGGCCTTACCCGGTTTTATGAATACTCTTTAAAAACATATGCAAGGGGAAAGAAACAGACATAATTTCATACGATACCATAACACTTTGGATTTCCATTGCACCTTCTACTGATGAGTTCAGAAAAATTAATGAATTAATTTTCAATGCTCCTGTGAGGTTGTTAATTATCTGCTATCATTTCCCCCATTTTTCAGAGGTTAAATGACCCAGGGCCACAAAGGAAGATTGTAGCAGACATGAAAATAAAACCCACATCTCCTGACTCCCAGTTCTATCATTATGTCTTTTCCCAGAGCAGCCTTTGGGAAGACAGCAGAGCTTAGTGAACTACTTCGTGTTTATTAGAGTTGGCATAATTGTCCCTTTCTCTCCCTCCTTTTCCCAAGACTAAATCTCATCTTTAGTCCTTAACACAGATCCATCTCTCACAGTATCTGTCCATGTGAGTGCTGAATGTACTTACTTGGTCTCAGGAACTTCTGTATGGCAATCTCTACTTTGTAGACGTGAAAGATACAGAGAAATGAAATGGATTTGCTCAATTAAACAAAGTGTAAGGTGGATTTTGGAGCTGCGTTGGGCAGTCCCAAGGCAGTGCTTTAGCCACCAGAACATATTTCCTCTCTAATCACCTTCCCTAGGCAACTCTTTTTGTCCACAGTAAGTCCATGATCAGTGCCACTTGCCAAATGTTCCTACCTCCAACTGGTCCCTTTTAGGACATTGTGTCATCAGCTGAAAGCAATTTGTTTCAGCTGGTGTTCTAGCATTTTTTCTAAAACAAAAAATTTTGTAAGGAAACCAGGCCTACAGAAGTGGACGCAGAAACCAGGGCTTGAAATTACTGCTCGTTATCTTAAAGTCACAATAGGAAATGAAAACACAAGCTGACATTTCATATTTCAGTCCTCTTATAAGAAATAACTCCTACCAAATGAATTTCAGTGATGCTGCTGATGCTCACCATCAGGATTTTCCACCACTTTTCACAACCCAGAAAACCTATGAACACGAACAAATTATTTTGTTGGTGACACTTAACTGAAAGGAGCGGCTGATGCGAACAACCCTGAGCCCAAATGGACTCCAGAAACTTGATATTTAGGCCAACATAAACACTACATGGTTCAACTAAATGTCCTAAGTTTGCTGGGCAACAAGAAAATATCCAGAGAAGAATTGCCTTGGTGGTCCAAGTTCTAATAACACAAGACTTGTGAGTGCTGAGGGAGCTGGGCTGGTTTAGTCTGGTGAGCAGGAGGTAAGTGGCTGATCTCACAGCTGCCTGCAGCTACCAGGGAGGCAGATAAGGGGTGCCCCAGGCCCAGCACTGCCGGGTGCAGGTAGGGATTGTCCCGCTCTGCTCTGGGCAGTGTGGCCTCACCTTGAGCGTTGCGTGCAGGTTGGGTGCCACAATATGAGAAGGACATGAAGCTATCATAGAGCATCCAAAGGAAAGCTGTGAAGATGGAGAAGGGTCCGGAGGGCAAGGGGTGCGAGGAGCAGCTGACGCCCCTTGGTTTGCTGGGCCCAGAGAAGAGGCGGCTGAGGGGAGGCCTCATGGCAGCCCTGCAGCTTGCTCATGGCAGCCTCACAGCTCACTCATGGCGGCCCTGCAGCCCCTCACAGGGAGCGGAGGGGCAGCGCTGAGCTCTGCTCTCTGGGGACAGTGACAGGGCCTGAGGGAACGGCACAGAGCTGTCAGGGGAGGCTCAGGTGGGGGTGAGGAAAGGCTCTGCCCAGAGGGGTGGGCATGGCACTGCTGCCCAGGGCAGCGTCATGGCCCCAACTGCCAGAGCTCAGGGAGCTGGGACACCGCTCTCAGCCATTGGGTTTGGGTTTGGAGGTGCTGTGTGGGGCCAGGGGTTGGACTCAGTGATCCCTGTGGGTCCCTTCCAGCTCAGGATATTCTGTGGTTTTATGATTCTATGAGGGAGCCAAATGCTACACAGCAGGAGGTGATATAAAGCAGTGGCAATGCTACAGCTTGGAAAGTGCAAACGCAGCACTGGAGCAGGCTGCTGTGTCCTTAGGGATCTCTATCCTTGCAGGTTTCCAAAGCTCAGCTACACAAAGCCACAGCTGAACCCACCCAGCACTGGCGACAGCCCTGCTCCAAGCAGCAGGATGGCAGAGATAGCTCCACAACTGCCTTTTAACCAACATTTCTAGGGCTCTGAGAATGACTCTTTTCTTTTTCCTTCCATCTCAAAGCAAAATCAGACTGAGCTTTCCGAGCTAAGAAGCTAGTCTGCATTCCCATTCGGTTCAAAACATTTTCAACAATTTGTACCTTGATAGATTTAAGCAGAAAATGTCTTACCCAGATGACTTGTGGTCCTTTGATGAAAACTTAAAGAGATCCCTACAGGTTCTTTATTTATTTTTAAAAGAGCTTACAGCAAAGTTATCAACTTTTTTCCAGTCTTGCTTCTGAATTTGTTTATTAGCCTTTAAGTCTGCAATTAACTCAACTGACTGAGTTTACCAAATCAAATTTACAGGTGACCATTACGTGGCAGATTAATCCAAACTCTTTGCTTTGCTTTATTTCTGCTGCAAGCACCTTGAGAATATGACTGGTAAATGGCTTTGGAAACAACTTATTTTTCACAAACAATTAGGTTTCTTATTGAGAAACACACAGAAGCCTCCTCCTCCCATCAAGTGCCTGACAAATGGCATCCACCCTGCCAGACAGAAGAGCAAAGCCACAAAAGCAGGCTTCTTGCCTGTAGCTATCTTTCATTCTGTGCTTAGCAAAACGGGAAGCTACATTTGATGAATTCCTGCAAGAGGATCTTTGTAATAAAGATCATGAAGGAGAAAACTGGTGTGTGGAAGCTGAGATGGAGCATTTCCTAGGTATCATGGGAAAATGGAAAACAATTACTGGACATCTTTGCCTGACACGTCCCCATTATTCTGTGCTGGGTGGCTGAATTGCAGAGACCAATGTTTGCACGTTGACAGCTTTCATCCAGCTCACAATTTTTTTATTTTATTTATTTTTTAACAGAAGTGTCCAGTCACTCTCTGACCATGATGCAAATCCAACATTTTAACAGGACATCTGGCTTAACATCAAGACTTCTACATCATCATGGCAGCACCAAAGGCTTTGCTGTCAGCTTAATGCCATCTTCTGAAGCTCTGCAGCCCAGGTTATGACATTCATCTGTTGAGGAATCGCAAACCAAATAGGAATCCTTTTTTCACTTCATATTTGTGAAAGCTATGGGCTGTTAGCAACAAATAGCTGCCAAGTCCCATTTTTTATACCTTACTGATCCATGATGCAACCCAACTCAGCTCTCTCTGCTGCCACTCTGATAACCCTGCTACCAGTTTGCCCCTTGTGATACCATTCATCCAAGGTTAAATTCCACTGTTTTCAGACGCTGTAAGATTTTCTCAGTGCATCAGAGCATGCAAGTCAGGATCTACAGGCAGACATCAGATGGGCTGACCTACACAACACTTAGAGCATAACCTACTCAAGTGGAGTGGGAATGCACATGCTCTTGCACAAACTTGTCTGTTACAGTCTTACTTTAAAAATCACAATTTCTGAATCCACTGCTGCTTCTTCCCACTGCTCAATCTAACTGCAGCATGCCCAAGACATGTATTCCACTGCAGCAGTATGCAGTAACACTGTCACAGCAAAGATGGAAGTCACCTGCTGCTCCTGCACACATGCTGCACAAGGCTTCTACAAAACAGTCCTACGACTTTTTCATTCTGTAACATGAAAATCCTGGTCCTTGTCTCCACGAAGCAACTGTGCTTTGTTTTTGCTCAACTTCAAGCGCAGAAATTGTCTCAGTCTTTTAGCAGACAAACGAGTTAAAAACAGAGGGCAACAGCAGCTACTGAAAAGCAAACCCTGTATGTTGAGGTAGGTGTCTTTACATTAAGCTCTTACAAGCAATGACTCTATGCATTGTGCATCTGTTGTCTTCCCCCTCTGTAGACGTATACGCACACATCTGTATATCTATTAATATCTATATGTAGACAGACAGATAGAAATACATATCTCAACATTACCATGAAATCTATGGTCAGCTACTTGGCCCACTCCGGAGTTCTGAAAGATCACCTCTTCAAACACATCACATATGCATCAGCTGGTTGCTTAAGTTGATTAGCAGGGGGCAGTTAAATTACTATGCTAATCCATGTATTCTCAGCACTGTTTCCTTGATATGGATATGTGTATATGCTTACTGAGAAGCCTTGATTAGTTCAAGCTTCAGTGTGTCAAAGGCTCCAGATTATTTCCGAAGAATAATTTTAGCTGTACTCACATCCCTAAAGTGTAGGAGCTGATTTGAAAAGGTACTTACCTCTACCATATGCTATTTTTCTTTAAACAATTTGCATTTCAAAGTGAATATGGCACTTATACTTGAATGAATATCAGTATGTTGCCAGAACTGGTCTCAAATGAGCAAAGAAAAGATGCTGGTCTCCTATTGAACAAAAATGTTTTCATCTACCAAAAGAGCATCAAAGGAAGAGTTCCTCTTTCTAGCTCTAGGTTGCTTTATTAAAACTATCTTTTCTGATATTATAAAATACCCTGTTATGATCGTGCTCACAAAATGTTCAAACAATTAAGCTCTACAAAACCCATCCAAATTAAGATTCAAGTAATTTCCAGGTTTGGTCAATACTCAATAGAAGAGCCTCTGAGAAAAGTGAGTGCTCATAGAAAATTTGGGGTTTTTTTAATCTATCTATTCAGGGCAAATAGCCACGAACAGCAAGTCAAGACAATGGACTCAGAATAAGAGGAATTAAGCAGATGAATGCATACACGTGCACATATTAAGAGGCTGCTGGAAACACCCATAGGACTGAGTGTATCTTGATTTCCTGTGCACAGAGGGAATGACTTCAGCTCTTCTTGTGAGCTGCCACCTGCAGTGCTGCATTCAGCTCTCGGCCCCAGCACAGGAAAGACGTGGAGCTGTTGGAGTGGGTCCAAAAGAGCACCATGAAGATGCTCAGAGGGCTGGAGCACCTCTCCCATGAAGAAAGGCTGAGGGAGCTGGGGCTGTTCAGCCTGGAGAAGACTTCAGGAAGACCTCACTGCAACCTTCCAGTGCCTAAAGGGAGCTACAGGAAAGCTGGGAAGAGACTTTTTGTCAAGGAGTGTAGATAGGCAAGGGGTGATGGTTTTAAACTAAAAGAGGAGAGATTTAGATCAGACACTGAGAAGAAATGCTTCACTATGAAGGCAGCGAGGCCCTTGCACAGGCTGCACAGAGCTGTGGGTGCCCCATCCCTGGAGGTGCCCAAGGCCAGGCTGGATGGGATCCTGGGCAGCCTGAGCTGGTGGGAGGTGTACCTGCCCATGGCAGGGGTTGGGGCTAGGTGGGTTCTGGGGTCCCTTCAAACCCAATCATTCCCTGATTTATACACAGTAGAGCTACTGCTTCAGATTTGTTATAAAAGACCATAAACGCAAAGACAGATTACAGTAATTAGAAACATTACAAAAATAACTAAGATTTATACAAACACGGGACCATGCAAGGTGTTAGGTGCACAACGGTCAGTAAAATGAAAAGATAAACATGCTGTATATTACAGACTTTTAAAGAAAATATAGAATAAATAAGGTTTATGATAAATGTTATTTTACACCTTCTCAATAACCCACTCAACAATACAACATGCAGGGCTTTTGTCATGTTCCTCTTGTAATGGCACAGGATGGAGGGCAGCGTTTTAGCAATTCCTCTTGGTGTATTTCAACTTAACAAAAATAATACAGTGAATCATCACCGGGCAGCAGGTTATTTTAATGGACACATCACCGTAAGCCTTCACCAACTACGCCACCCACTAATTACAAATGCAGAATGAATATAATTCACAACTGTACAATAAAAACTGAGATAATAGTGTCTTCAAGACACGCCGATGACCTCCATTCACTGCTGCACATATATTTGTGAATTCCCACCCACTCCGAAACAAATCACCAAGCTGCAAGAACTTCCGTTCAGATATGCAACGGATGCTTCTGAATTTATGAGATGAGCAGGCACTGAAGAGTTGTGAAGTAGAACTACATTTTTTCCTGAAGCAGAAACACATGAGACCTGCAGAGAATGGTTGCACAGAAGCAGAGAAAGACTGAATCACATGAACTGTGCTATTGCCACACTTTCACTATGACCATGTTTTATTTGCGCTATGCTCTTCATGTTCACTATGAGTTTCTCTTCCAAAAAAGAAATAAATCTCTTAAGGCCAGAGGGCTCTGCTCACCAGCTGTTAGAACTAATGAAAAATACATTAAAGCTGTGGGTCAGGAAATCCTGACTCTTGATATCAGAGGGTTAATTGTTTCAAATCATGTTGGGTCAATTTACGTTGCGAGTATACTGTATATTCTTGAAATGCCCTCTAATTCGTGAAAGGCACTGCAAGTAGATTAGATTGGCTGCTGGCTGCCTGTTAAAAAAACAGACCCAATAGTGCTACCTGAAGTTTCTTCAGGCATTAGGGTAAAAAAGAGAAGTGAAAGAGGCCATTTTGCTAGCTGCAGAAATATCAAAAGCATTCCCCTACCCCTTTCTCCAATTCAGTCTTACATTTATGAATTACTTGCCAGAGCCGTGCACAAATCTTTCCAGTGGATAAAACTTTCCAAAGAAGTAGCTTAAACTACAAGCAGTGCCACTTCTTGCCTTCAATGCCTTCTGCTTTCCAACCAATATCAATGTTGGAACAAGAGCTTTTACTGAGGAAAATTTGGGAATGGCTTTTTCGGGTTCCATTACTTTGCCATCTCAGATCCCAGCGCTCATCTTTTATGTACACATCCCTCTTCCCTTGCCCAGCATTGAAAAATGGTTATACCACGTGGCTCTCCCAACAGCACCTTCTTTTCTGATTGAGTAAGTCAGCATGGAAGGGCAGGGAAATGGCCATGTTTTCAGAAAGAGCAGCAGAGAGACTAGTGCCAGAGAGACCAGACTTCTCCAACCACGCTGTTGAGTGAGGTTATTTATGGGGGAAAGTCTGCTCAAGTACTGCTCTGGATTCTGCTTCAACCCAACTGCAGAGTGCATGCAGCAAATTATTTCTGCTTTGGGCTTATCAGGGACCTAAAATAATTTGAGGTGACCCATATGGGGAATGAGAAAGTGAGACAATGGTTTCTTTCCAAAACACATTCCTTGGTTTCGGTACTGAAGCCTTCAATATCCCAATAATCATTTTCAAAACTGTAGCAAATGACTTGCTTGTGGGTTTCACTCATTGTTAAGACTTTTCCTAAGTGCTTATTTTCTGTGTGAGTTTCCTAAGATAAACAGCTATTAATGCAGGAAGAGCTTCCATCCCACAGCCTGGCAGGGCAGCCTCTGAGCACCGGGCTTGATTTAGTAGCGCGCAAACTGAGAAGGGTCACAACTAATGAACAAACAAGGCAATGCCAAGAAACATCCTGGCAGTGAAGGGAATGGTGCTGGGAGTGTAACGAGGAAAGCTATTATTCTCCAAGTATGCCAAGCCAACACAGAAAGTGTGGGGGAAAATTAAGTCACCTGAAGAGACATCTCTTCTAAAAGAAGTTAAACCCAAGATCATCACGAAACGCTCCTGCTCAAGATGCCAGACTAATCTTGTAGGTAAGTTTCCCCTTCCCAGCAGGCATAACATTATTTTTTCCACTACTTTCAACAAATAGAAGTAATAAATAAGAAGTGTCACTTTCTGGGGTCCAGCTTGAGGTTACTTGCTTGTTAAAGGACCGCAGCTTTAAGGCCCAGAGGTGACCATTTTACATTGATAAATGGTTTATTTTGTGTTGCTTTTATTTGCTTGTGAACACTGTTAACAACTGTGAATTTGACTTTGCAAAAATAACACAGAATCAACCAATTGTGACGTATTATGCTGCCTGCATGTAAAGCAAAGCATGTGCAGCAAAGCACGTGCAGGGCCTGAGGCAAAGGACATGAAATGCTTCCCAATACCTCTGACTATCTGTGGAAGTTAATAATAATGGAACTGGAAAGCGGATGAGGACCTCACCTGCCAACAGATCTACCTGGAAGCTGAGTAAGATTAACCCAAGTAACTTTGGAATCTTTTCATAGGCCTGAAGATCCTTCCCTCATCCTGAGAGCTGCATCCGGAGCCTCGCTGAGATGGAGAGGAGACTGCAAGTATTCAAGCATCTTCTAGAGTCTTAAGAAATTGGAACAAAGAAACTTCATTTTTGGAAAAGAGACAATAGATATGTGATATTACTCTTTTTTTTTCCATATAGCACTTGCCACTGTAACAGCAGCTAAGTGAATGCATGTCTGCAGTGTGAGCAGTTTTGATAAACAGCCTCTGCGGGCCACACAACGGGGATAATGTATCCTTAAGTACTGCCAATGAGCTGCCATTCTGCACAGCCAATTACTTCTGTGCGTCTGTCACTCAAAGGAAAAATGACTGAGCCCATTAGATCAAACCTTTGTCACTGTTCCTAATGCACTCTTAGGCCTCATTAATCTGAGGGAGCAGCAACACAGCCGCTGGTGCCTCATTGCCTCCCCCACAACAGGCCCACGTGAATCTTCTCATCTCTCCCCCAAGTGCACGGCGTTAATCAAGCTCTCCCTATTACCCCGGTCCCTGTCACGGCGGAGAGCGCTCTCTCTCCTAAATGCTCTCATTATGGCCCATCTTCAGAGCTGGCTGAGTGGGAAAAAAAAAAAAAAATAATAAAAGAGCCAGAGAGAAAGAGAAGAGGAAAGAGCAAGTCCGATCGCATTAATATTCATGACAATAATTAGTATTCTAGGTCACTGAATATTCATGCTATTAGTTTGGTTTTTTATGGGTTTGCTAGATGTCCTGATTGCTGGAGTGTGGAGGAAAACAGCATGGTTGGGACTTCAGATGTCAACGGCAGTTCAGTACTCAAAACACATTTGTGAATTTTTTTTCCCTTTTGGTAAATCAGCTTCAACCCTCCTGATGGCTTTAATATTTTAAAATCACTGGGGGAAAAAGAATGAGCAATTTTGTAAAGGTCTTAATATCCAACTAGTTCGTATTACAACGTGTAACCATCAGAAACGTGTAACCATCAGAACTTGGAGAGATTGCATCGGGTGGACAAGACAGATCTGTGATTTTTATTCCAGATACGGAGCAATGGAGGCATAAAAATCAACCAGAGAGGAGCAGACACAGCCTGAGCAGCGACGTCTGCATCTTGTCTGGCATGTGCAGGTATCCACATGAAGGTTCATGACATGCTTCTGCTGCTTGTCCACCTCATCGCCAGGAGATGGACACCATTCGCTCATTGTAAGAAAGGAGGAACCGTAAGACAGCTCATTGTCTCCTTCCTTCTCTACTGAAATACCTCCAAGTGACCTGAAAACCCAAGCAAACTCATTTTTCCCAAGATTTAACAGATTCAGTGTTTTTATCATCCATTCACACTATTTGTCCTGTTCCTTTTTTCCTGATATGACGGAACAGAGGGCACTAGAAGTGCAAGTTTGGTTCTAGAAAGGGCAAATACTGGCATGAACCAACTGAACACAATGACCTTGAGCGGTCACCCTCCAGTGAGATGAGAGGGAAATCTCCAGAGCACTTAAAATGGGGCTTTTTTCCCCTTCAAAAGGTGTAAAGTGACAACTTACTGCAGCTGTACATCACTGGACTAACAGCAAAGCCAATCAAATGGAAGATTGACTCGGGTAATTAACGCCAACAGAAAGCCATGAACTTGTGTTTGTGAGCTGTGGTAGAACTGTTAAGACTCATACTCAAGTTAAAGCACAGCAAACATTTCAGGGTAAGTTCATACTACGGAGCTAGGAGCAGTTTTGGGACTTTTGGACTCAGTTCTGCATGTATTTACAGGTATTTACATCCAAGTCCTACAGGCTTTGGAGCAACTGCCTGACAGCAAGCTCTTTGCTTGACATACATTTTTGTTTATAATCACAACCTGATTAATAGCTTGGTCCTAACCTATACATTCTCACAGTAATCTCAAATTGGAAACACCAAAACTGAATAATCTGTGAAAAGAAATTTAGAAATCAGTTCTCTACTATTTTTTTTTTTTAAATAAAAATCTGGAAGGCCATTACAACTCAGTCTGATTCCAAGCACTTCGGTGTAAAATAAGATAACGACCACTGTACTGATTTGATAGATTATCACAATTAATAACAAACAGAAAACCTGCATTTGTAAAAATGCTGCTCTTCTACCCAGTCTAAAATGCCATGTGCAGTCAGCAGATAATAACCGTTAATGTTGGCTTTGTTGATGGCTATGCAGCTAACATGTTTTAGGATGCTTCAAATACTGCACTCCCGCTATCATACGGAAATTAAATAGCACCAAATTATTTAAAATAACTGTTAATCAGGAAATGATTTATCTCTACACCATTTGCTATTTTTAGATGTGAACTTTCTACACCAATGGCTCCTGCTGTAGCTCAGGCTTTGGGTGGCTTGCATTGGGCTTATGTGAAGACGGATGGGCACCACGGTACGGAGCTGCGTGGGAGCAGTGCTTGGAGAGCTGCAGCCCACGGGAAGCCCGTGCAGGATCAGTTGGAGAAGGATGGCATCCATGGGAAGGACCCACGTGGGGCAGGCAAGGGAGTGATCATGGAGGAGCAGCAGAGATGGAGAGTTATAGGCTGACTGCAGCCCCATTCCCTGTTAGCAATAGCACTGCATCACATTAACCTCCTTATGCTGAGTTTGTTTTGCCTGTGATGGTAACTGGTGAGGGATATCCCTGTCCTCATCTTGACCCAAGGGGTTTTTCCATCGTATTTTCTCCCCATGTTCTGTTGAGGATGGGGAGTGAGAGAGCAGCGCAGTGGAGCTGAGCTACCTGCTGGTGTGAAACCACCGCCAGAGGAGAAGAAATACGTGATTCCGAGGAGAGATTTCAGGAATAAGCCCACCTTCAGGCCATCAGTTCAAAAACTAACCTAAGGTGGGATTAACTGAAACCTAGATGTCTTCCTGCCCCAAAGCCAGCCAGGACAGAGGGCTGTCCAGAGGGTGAATCACAGCAGTGCTGGCTCTGACATCACCACCATGGTGCACCACCAACTGCTGGATGCATCTGGAACTGAGCAAGCCTACAAGTTCTCCTCTTCTGAAGTATTTCAAGAGAGATACATGAGTAGAATGATGTTTGGCACCAGATAAATTCAAGTTAAATTGATATTAAAGTTAATTAAGCAACATTCAACAGCTTTGATTTAAAAGTAAGATACATTTAGAAACACGTCTTAAAGGGAACAAGCTTTCGTTTTCCTCAGCTCACAGGTTTCTCCCAAGCTAACAGACAATTATGAGTACCTTTCATACAGCCCTGGTTCAAAATCTGCTATTTAAAACGTCCATATTGCAGAACCAGGACAGTCCCCACCCCTATGTACTGCCCTTGGAGTGGTGAACACAAAACTTCAGCTGTTAGAGGACAAACCCCAAAAACAGAACACGAGAGAGCCCAGAGCTTTGAAGTCTCATGGCAAAACTTCTGGACAGAGAAAAGGAACCTTTCACCAAGTGAGCGGCTTGGCTTTGGAGGAGCAGAAACAGCCCTAGTTCATGCTCATTTGTCTGTTTCTGACAGAGGGGACAGCATATGCTACATTTTCCCACTGCTGCTTCTTTTTCACTTTGTTTACTGCCCTGCCATGTACACATCTCTAATAGCTCTAACAATAAATCTTCCCTTACTCCTTGGCCACTATAAATCTTATCACCCCAAAACCGGGTATATCCCTTTGGAACTCATGGTAACATCTCCCTAATTAGCTCAATTTCATCTGCTATTCTTCCTGTATGACCTGCATACAGCATTGAAAATGCATTGAAATGTATTGAAAATGCAGACTGAACTTATTATTTTTCAACAAAGTTGAAACATCTCCCTTGCCCCAAGTGTTCACTAGTAAGAAGTTAGCAGGGATAATGGCTGATAAAAACTTATAAGTACAGTGTGAAGGGTCTGGAAAGACTTACAAAGTTCTCATGTCACTTCACAACTGGTTTTCAGCTGAAATTTTGCCACTCAAGTTTCAACAATATGCAAACAGCACTGTCAAGCTTCTGTCAGGCAGCAGCAACACCTGGGAAGCACCTGGGGAAGATCCTCAATAGGAGAATGAGAGCAATGAAATACTGTTCTCACTTGTAAGCATGGAGAATGTTACTCTCCTCCAGATACCAAGTCTGCACTGGCAAAAGCACAGAAGAAAACAAAACATCACTGTGCTGGGGGCTAGGTACAATGTGATGCAGTGAGAATGTGGTGTATTTGCAAATAAAAAGAGCAAGCGTTGATTTCTTCTGGGCTCAGTCCAAGCCCCCTTTGCACAGCAGATCTGTGTACATAAGCTTGTCAATGAAAAAAAGGAACAGACAATTTCAGTCCTGAGATCAGTGCTTGGATATCACTCACAATGTAGTCAACATTTTGCCAGTACTAACAACTGAGAGGATGTTCTGAGACAGCATGACAGACAGAACAAGGGATAATTTGCAAATATTTTTAGCTGTGTGACAGATGAGCACAGAGATACCAGAACTCCTCCTGGCTCTACAGCATCCCACTGAACAGAAGCTGTGACCCCTCTGCACAAAAAGCACTGTCAATGCACTTCTTCAATCTTACCTGAATATGAGAGTACTGAGAACGACATATGGACTGATACACAGCTGAGATGCTGCCAGGTATGTTCCTGATCTGGTGTAACACTTCCAGTAATCACTGCTTGGATCCATCAGCTGCTGAGTGATTTCTGCGCAGCTTGGAAAACATTACTTGGCTTTCTTAACAAAACTCCTCTCTTGTTGCTGATAACTCTGCACAGAAATGCAACCACCAGACAGACCTCAAATGTGGCCTACAGAGTGATGAAGATTCAATGAAAGAAGCTCCTCCAGAAGAAAGAAATTTTACGTAAAAGTTTGGGAGTAATTCGGCAAAATTCTCTTTGTGAAGAAAAATCCTGAAGACAAGACATTGTGACTGATAAGGAATGAATGTACCAACCTGAATTCCAGAAGCAAGGACTGATGGAAAAATGCTGGAGCAGGTCTGAAACTCCTGCACTAAGGAAATGCAACCTCACAGAGAGACACACACCTGATGCAACCCTTCTGCCTCACCAAAACCTGAGCCAGCCATGCAAAGATAAGCAAGATCTTGCTTAAGGTTAAGGATCAGTGTAGTTTCCCAGCTGCATGAAGAGGGAAACGAAGGGATTCAAGTGGGTAATGATAAAGAAATTGGGTTCACCTTTCCCTGCCTACACTCTTTCGTATCCTAGGAACGCAGTAATTAGTTTAAAACTTTAATTGCAGTAGATCTTTAGCAAGCAGGTATCAGCCACTCACACAGTGACTAACACCACGGCCAGGTACAGCTGCCTACTGTACAGCTTCATGTAAGGAAAGCAATATACATATAGAAAATTCTTAAATCAGCATCGTATGTTTCATTAAAGTCAAGTAAAAGCTGTTTCCCTCTTACCTGGGCAATGCAAGCATATGTCAAAATATGAAAATGCTGTGTTACAAACTTCTATTACTATGTGTTACTGCATATGTTTTCTGAGACTTACTTCTCCGGAACAATAAATAATTTTTGTCTGTTTCAAGCTGTTCAAACGCCTTAAAAGCAAACATGTCTTTCTGCTGGTATAACTGACTCAGTCCAGCACTTCTCCTCCTAAACCATAGGCTACGTTGAAAAACAACCCCTGCTCCCAGTCTTCTAAATTAGAAAGCTAAAGAGAAGAAAGGAAGCAACCACGAATAATTTTCTCCTATGAACTTTTCCAGTGACAATGCCAGCTCCACGCCTCTCGAGGCAAAGGTTACAGCTTGGAAAGGACTCTGATGAAATCATGGCTTCAGACACCTCAGGTCCCCAGCCAAACTAACCCAACATGCAATGCAAGAGCTCTTGTTTATCTGCAGGGATGCCTGCTCTGTGGCACCAGTGTCAAGCTAACAGGCTGGTTTCTTATTTTTAATTTTTATTTAAACATTCATCCCAAAGAGCAGCGTCTGAAGTTGGAAGGAAAAGGACGAAGTCTTCCTCTTCCCCTAAAACTGGGTAATTTGCATTGCAAAAAGGCAGAGGATTACACCTTGACCTCAAGCATAAGATATCCATTACTATCCAAGAGAAGATACTTGAACAGCAGGTTGCAGAGTTCCTTCCTACAGTTGCTCATCCCACCTGTGCAGGGTGTACTGTACAGGGATAGAAGTGTGTTTGGGTGGTTTTGTCAGCCCGTCCTGGAGATGTCTACATTAGTCAGAACTGGAAAAGGCACTTGGCACTTTATGGCTGCCATCCCAAACATGCTGACAAAACTTCTGTACCAACACTATACCATTATGGGTTTTGTATAAGCTGTGTGCTTTACAAGATAAATTGTCTTAAACGCTTTTTCTTAAAGCAATTTTTAAAATCCATTTAGCTGTATGGACAAGTACTTCAGTGAATGATAAACTTGCTTGTTTAGAGCTCATGAGGAGCTATAAACTACTTCCATAAACAAAATAAAATCGCTTTCTACAGAAGAGTCTTGCTGCTGGGAAGTCCAAAATTATGCATCCTTCTCATAGTTGAAACAATTGGTGTGGATGCCACCAGGAAGCCACAAATAGCCCTTTCCAGTGACATATCTCCTGTTTTTCCACAGTGTTAGACTTACCAAGTCTAAGGCTGCATCAATTCTTCACAAATGTCAACTTCTGTGAAATTATGTAGGCTTTTGGCAAGTCTAAGGTCATACATTTAAAAGATGGATGTTGAAGGTTACTTAGAAATTTAGATCTCTTGTTGAGGTAAGATCAGTAGTTAGGGCTTATACAGTTGCATAGTAGTGGTTACTGAGATTTTTGAAGAATTAACCTCATTCCCATTGCTGTGATACAAGACAATTGCCTACACACACTTGGATGTACTTCCCTTGTTTGCCTGGCACTGTATTCTCTTACCTGAATTCGGTGAGATGTGTAAACTGCTCATGTCCTTGGAGAGGCCGTTGGTTTTAGGACTGGAAATGGGTGCACAAGCTGATGTAGCTCGAGGCGGTCTCTTTCCAGGAACTTTCACAGTGGTTCTCAGCAAGTCAACTTCCTTCCCGTGAACATTCTGCATATAGTCCTGGTAAGGGGGAAAAAAACAATATCAAACAGGTAGCTCCGTGAGCAACAGAACGAATGAAACACTGCTTCATAAGACTGTTGTTCTGTATCTGCCATCATCCACCACACTGTTTTCCCCTTTCTTCCATTTTCTAGCTAACTCAGTCCACATTTTTGACTGCAAACACTCCCCAAAGCCTTGAGCCACATACATCCTCCAACAACTAGGTGGGTAACAGGCAACTCGTGGCGCGGCTGCTTCTGAGCCATGCACACAAATTCAACAGGGCCCAAATAGAACAACCAGACAAGGCTGATGTGCTCTCACAAGCAGGTTTACTTGTGTAAACTCTCCACTTCATCAGTGTTTTATGTACTTATTTCTCCACAGAATTCAGCTGAAGTTGGTTGAAAAGCACAGAAGTTATTAAAGGGCACTGTCTGACTTTTACGGTTTCTGCAATTACAGTG
The DNA here is from genome assembly GCA_013396635.1 of Penelope pileata. Lineage (NCBI taxonomy): Eukaryota > Metazoa > Chordata > Aves > Galliformes > Cracidae > Penelope > Penelope pileata. Next base: position 94,095 of record WBMW01003274.1, on the reverse strand, counting down.
CTGTCTGCTTAGAATACAAGCCTTCATCCACACACACACAAAAAAAATAAAAATAATCACAGCAGGGAGAAAATTATGCAAATCAGGTCTGATTAGAGTAAACACACCAAAAGCTGGAAGCCAGAAGTGGAAAAGGCTTTTCCTAATTCTTGTTTGGAAAGCACACAAAGAGGGGAATAAGCAAATCCAGTAATGTGTGGAAAGACAATGGCCAACTGGCTGGAGCCCAGCCACTGTTTTCTGAGAAATGTGGGAGAAAGTGAGCTGTGCTGATCTTTAAGCTGGAAGAACGGGCTCGAGATTCTGCATTCCAGCTTCCACTGCACACTCTAAATTGCCTGTGGGCTCCTTCAGATGAGCACAGAAAAGCAAATGAGCCTGGGTTTCTTTAGCAGAGGAAAAGTGACAGTTCATTAAGGTAAGACAGCCACTGAAACTGTGATCCTGGGCAACATCAGAAGAGACGCTTCCAGTAGAGATGGCGAATGTTAAAGCCACAAAACAAAATTTTCATCTCCTGGTATGTGCTATTGTGGTTGCTGACATTTCAGAAAAAAAAGAGTGAAACTGGAACAAACAGGAGGACAATCACGGAAACAAGGAGACAGCATGCTTTGAGAAGAAATGTGGACTGGTCATGCAACACATCCAAATGAAGGACAAACATCATATGAAACACACGTTGGTGTATGCACCCCAAGAAGGAAACACTGATATGAACCAAAGACTGGAAAAAGAAACTGGCATAAGCTCTTGAGTAAAGCTGGAACAGAAGGGAATGTCCTCCTTGAACAACCTTCTGAGAGAAGCAGCTGTGGCAAAAAGTATAGCGTCTTTTCAGGTAGAATCTGACTGACTTACAGAGGAGTGGGTGACACTGCGTCTGTCTGCACAAGCAGACTTGCTGACAATGACATTTCTTCCAGTTCTCCAAGTGTCCGGGGCAAAATTTAGTCAGACTACAAGGCATTATATAGAAGACAACAAATACTAATTAGGACAGTTCCAGATCTGCAGCATATAGGCCTCTATGTATGATCACAGCATCAATTTTACAATACCTGAATGGACCAAAAGCACACTCCAGACCTAAATCACTGTTGGCACAATGCAAGGAGCAATCACCTTCCTCATAAAAACCCTTCCATCTCTGACAGTTATACAATACAAATTATGTATTCTGTTCAAAACACATCAAAATCTACTACTCAGCCAACTCTCATTTCTTCGCAGCTAACATTAATCTGTGGCACAAAACAGAACTAAGCTGTTTGGTTTTTTTCCTCTTTTTTTCCCAGTTGCTTGGGAATTAACAGTAAAAAAGGGAACTCTGAACAGTTCACTGGGTGAGGAAGCAGAGCTCTGCTTCTGCAAGAAAAAAAGGCAATCCATTAACAAAAATTCACTTTGGCAGTTGCTAGATAGAAATGAACAAAGTGGTTTCGTCTATAAATTTTCAAGTTGGTGGAACTTTCTTGTTCAGTGTCGGTTCTCCACAAATTAAAATACAACAACCAGAACATAACTGAGCATTTATGGCTTATGGACTCTAAAACAAGGCTTAATCAGACAGTGACTAAACCTCAACATGTATTTTTTTAAATAGACACTTTTTAACACACAAGAGCCAGTGTACTCCCATATAAATTTCATACTGAAGACTTTATTCCAAATTCTTCAGATAAATGGAGTGCACAATTTCCCCGTTACAACTGGTGAGATGTGATAGGGCGTTATTAAAGCACTTTTAATTGAGGGTAAGACGGGCTTAGGTGAGCTATAAACAATTCACGAGAGTATATGTCAACGCTGGCAAACAGGAAATAAATACACTGCAGCCATACCATTATTATACGGAAGTGCCCAAACAGAACAGATGCCACATAGGTATTAATGTCAGCTTAAATATTTATGGGAATATATCAAATGTAAACAATAAAGGCTCTTTCATTGTGTGCAAGATGCATAGTGATAATCTCTGCGCTCCCCGAGGAGAAGGGGAGGGAAGCACTGCGTCTGCAGGCAGCACAGCATCCACCCTTGCACATGCTCCTTCAGATCTGCACTCGGGGAATAGAAGTTAACACTACAGAATAATGTAGCAGCCTCAGAAGTGCCATGTATGGTTTGATCAGATTAGAACAGATGAGGGTCTTGCTGTCATCTGGAATATGCCCTGTTAAAGAGAAGACAGCAAGCCTGATTTTGATATGCAAATGTTACAGATATAACTCCCCTAGATGTTAGTTGTAGAAAATGCTGATCCAAGAAAAAAGGGGAAAAAACCCTTTAACAAGGCATGAGGGTAATTCAAAGCCAAGTACTTTTAAACAGCACTTAACAAGTCCCTAGAGCCTACTCAACAGCGGGCCACCCCAGAAGTGTCATCTTCTGCCCCTCAACAGCTTGAAAAAGTAGTAATTGCAAATCCATTTGCATTTTTCTTCTCAAGTTGTCCATGTTCATCATTCAGCCACACAGAAAAAAAGCGAGCGGCGAGGCTGAGGGAACCCTCCCCAAACGTGTTGTTAACAGCCTCACCCAGAGACCGGTACCCTGGCTCCCGCACCTTCGCCGTCACTTGTTTTCTACATTTTGCTCCTAATTATGTTGCATCTATTGCCATACACTTAATTAGCTGCATTAATGTGATTTCTTTTCACATAGTCAAGCAATTAAGAGCTATGATTGAGTTTCATTCAATTAGCCTCAACAAACATGCTAATTGATGTCCCAGATGCAAATGAGGTGCAATGAGAGAAACCTGCTAGCAATTGAGAGCTGTGGCGGGGAGACCCAGGGCTCTCCGCTCGCAGACAGAAACCCACTGCAACATGGCGGCCATGGAGGGGGAGCGGGCCTTTGGCGCCTCAGCAGCCCCAGCGGGCCCCAGCAGGGTGAGGGCAGCATGGAATCCTCACTATGATGGTTGGCAGCAGCACAAGTAGGGGAGGGTTTTGTGGTTTCCTACAGCTTGGTAGGCACCGTGGGTGCTGCAAAGCAGTTTCTGTACCTAAGGCCGGTAAAGGTCGCCATCTAATCTGCGAGCTTGTGAAACACCACACAGGTAATGGCCTACGGCTATTAGTAACTGGCAGCTTCATCTTAGCAGCGGCACAAAGCCGCTGCTGCATGCAAAGGCCAGAACACATCAATCAATCAATAATCCCTAAAAATACACTCACTCTATTGATTCTCACTGCTTTTCATCCTGAGGTTACTGGTGGTGGTTTGCTCAAGTACGGGGCTGGTGAGGTGTTAATTTGACTACTCAAGGCCATTGACCATTATCTATAGGACTAAATAAACTGCTAAACCATCAGTGAAAGTCACACATTGACTGAAGAGGACACAAAATATTATTTGACAGCACTACAAAATGAATTGCCTTGAGTAAGAAACAAGTGATATGCCATGACAGAGAATAATGCAAAGCAAAATTACTTGAGTTCTGGTCTTAATACAGCTCTCCATTCTCAACAGAAGAAATTAATTTAACCAACTCAAAGAACAGAAGGCTTTCAGACATGCAAACTGAGCAAACAGATATTGTGTTTTCTAAATAGACATAACAAAAATAAACACTGCTGGTTTGGGGTTCCCCTTTTGTTTTCGGTGCCAGTGGTTGTTAACCTTGCTGCTATACATGGCTATGGCTTCTGACTGCCCAAGACGACACTTCACCATCAATACAAGTTGAAACTTGGCTATGTGATGTATCCAGCTACCTGCTTACTCCCTCCCAGCCAAGAAAGGGGAGGGATAGAAGAGCTGCTTGAGCAGCAGCACCCACCCAAAAGCCAGCCATCTCTTGCTCCACAGCCACGCTCAATGCTGTCAATGCTGACATGGCCCCTTTCCCAGGGGAGGAAGCATGCACGGAGCAGATGAAGGAAAGGCGGATTGAAGTGCTGGGTATGGCTTCCATGATGCTGGGACTCAGACACACCCCATCCAAGCCAACTACAGTTATCTCAAATACTTTAAAGGCCATCAGAGCACGCAAAAGCACAGCTCCTCCCCAGAATGAGCCTTACATTCCTTTAAATATGTGGCTCACATTAGGTTTGTAATGCTCAATTTCAAAGTATGAGGATTTTCAGATGGCTCTAATACAAGAGATGGTCACACACAATCACAGGGGTTGGAAGGGATCTCTGGAGATCATCTAGTCTTGTATTTAAAACACACAGCATTTTGTTTTCAGTGTGCTGAGCTAGAATACCGGATTTGTGAACATCGTATTTATCAACTAGTACTCTGAGGACTACATTCCCCGTTTTTCTGTACAGTTACTTAAATACAAAGTGGGAGTAAAATTCCCCCAGTCTTGAGGGTAGGAATTTTCCTCTTGATGTGCATAACTACAAAATACTTTTAAGGTAACAAAAAGCAAGTGCGTGAAGAGTTAGAACTCAACCATTTTACTCAGCCAGGTTTCCAGTGAACCCATACACCCAAGTGGGCAGGTTCTGCCCAAGCAGGTGAGTTCAGTTCCCCTCCACTGGCAATGAAGACCGAGACCGACCCTTTCCGACTGTACTTTTGTCCTCGGATTGCACTGGGAAGGCTAATGCAATGCTGCAACCTATTCTTGGCCAAGAAATCTCACCAGGAGGGCAGAAGGATCAGTTCTAGAAGACGAACTAGGACCTCTTCTGGCCGGGCTCAGCTGGATGGTGAACGGAGCTATGTTGCAGAGGAATCCCTTTCACTAGAGTTGTATTTTTACACTTTGGAACTGGGTGAATGGGACTCAAAGTGCACCCCAAATCCTCTCATCTCAGGCTTGCCCTGTATCATAATATTAACTTTTTGAAAAAAATCTGCTCCCTCCTAGAGAGTCTCCGATGTGGTTCTTCTATTACATACCTGCCCCACTGCCACCCTTTTTCACTGAATAATGTACAAAACAAGATTCCTCCCACCTGGAACAGCACCTTTCCATGTATTTAATGGTACCAAAGTACGAACACGGCACTTTTTCCTCATTTTAGGTTCTTAAAATGTCTTATAACAAGCCTTTTTTTCTAATGCTAGGAACTGGTCCAGGCCCAAGACAGAAAGCTAGAAATTCCTTCCCAGATCTGCCACTGGTTTACACTGACCTGAGAAAAACATCTTCATTTTGTGCCACGACCCCCCTCCTTCAGTTGTAGGAAACAGTCCTAAGGCTTAAAGGTGCACTGAGGTTGAGACAGAGTTTCCTGATCAGAGGTAGAAATAAAACGGAGATGAATGCTTGTGGAAAGCAAAGTTTATGTTTGCACCTCTGGATGACATTTAGAAAGTGTGAGGGCAGCACGTGTTCTGCACACAATTCCTGTTTTGTGAGCTGGGGGTAGACAGTAATCCACAGAACCCATTGTTCACCGTTGGCAACAACTGCCTGGAAGAACAAAACCTGACCCCTTCCTCCAGCCCAGCGCCAAATCCCAAGCTCCAAGCAGAGCAGCAACGGGCTGAAGTCCTCACTTCTGTGTGTGTGCAGGGCAGTCAGACATTTTTATTGCAAAATGCTGTCTGGAAAAGATGCAAAACAAAATTGCTAAACTGCAAAAAGAAGAAAAGGGAGGAGGGGGGAAACAAAAGGCCCCCTTCCCTTTGCTTATTGAGTTCAAAGGCATAACATGCAGCACCCTGCAGCAAATGGGAAGCTACACTAATTTTAAAGCCATAAAACGCTATAAAGTGCCCTGCGGGGCAGGACTACACTGAAGCTAGTTGCACCTAAATAAGACATGGTTCATTTACTTCGCAGCTTAGCCTAATGTAATCATCAGTGGATTTCTAGCCTAGAGTTGTAACAGGCAAATAGCCGATACTGCGGAGGCGACACTCCCAGCCATTGAGGGGCCTCAGCTAGATTGCTGTTGATTAGAAAATTTTTCAGTTTTGACAAGCACTTAATGAACATAAATCGCTCCTTGATTGGTTTCCATTTGGGGCCACAGGCACACCTAAGAAGAGACAAAAGTCTCCAACTCCTCTCCCCACCTTCCCTGCATGGACCGCGGCAACAAAACTCGATGATGGGGTTATGAGCAACAGTGGAATATATTCATCAGATTTCCCTGCTAATGTAGCCATCCTCCCCTCTTGCACATAAACACGGGCATAATATCATTCAGCTTCAGAATATATAGTTAAGCTTAAGAAAAACAATGAGATGTCATCTTCCAAGCAGAGCACAGAAATGAAAATGCATTCTGGAAAACACTGATCACCCTAAAGCAGTTGTCCTGACAAAAAGAAGGTCATCTCGAATCTGTTTTATTCAATCTGGGAATGGAGAACATTAAATTTCAGTAATAAAAAGCATTGATTATGTCTATATTACAATATTAATCAGTCCAATCAGCCTTCCAGGGGCAGTGGCACCACTTCAGCACAAAAGCAGCTTCAAAAAATTATATATTTTTTTAGTGGGTTACTCGTTTTCATGAAATATTAGCAAAACTCTGTTTGCACTTATGTCCTCGTTCAGACTTTGTAACAAGAACTGCTGTAAAAGACAAATCTGAGTTTTACCATCGTAATTTATGAGGCATTTATATCCACAGCAGTTAGCTCTGCTGGACAGGAAGCTCTAATTTTATAAAACCCTGTGATTAATTAATAGCTTGGCTTTCGCCCTTTATTTGCAACTCATTCAGATACCAATTTTTTTTCCCTTTTTTGGGTGATGGGATTAAACACAACAATATATGCTTGCTGCTCCTTACTACATACTGCAAGTTTGTACAGCTCTGCAAGTAGCAGCATTGTGTTTGCTACGACACCCTCTGCTAATGATGTGATAAACCTTGTCCTACCCTCTGAAATGAATGGACTTGAAACGAAAAATGCTTCATGTTCTCCTTGTTTGCGCATTTACTGACCTGGGAATATCTGCAACGAGTCACAGGAGCAATTATAAGAAGTTGCTGTGAATAATCAGTCTGCCTCTCTTTCAGTGCAGCGGTTCCACATTTTAGGAGTATCTCACACTGCTGACCATCAGCAACTACAGTTTTATTTTTCACTGAACAGAACGGGTGGGATGGCACTTCCAAGCAGGACTATTTCTAGTTTGAGAGATGGGGTCAAAATGATTCACCTTGACAGCTATCCCAGATTACACGTCTCGCTTAAGGACTGCAAACTCATTCTAGCTTGTATTTTTCCCATCTATTTTTAAAAAGTTTTCTCCCAAGCTGAACTTCAGTCCATTACCTTTTTAAGTGAATTGAGTTTGCCAGGAAGCTATAAAGCGAACGAGTGACCTCTAAGAGTTACAGGCATGCCTTGATTTGCAAGCATGCTATGTACCTTCAAGATGTTCAGAGAACCTGTAAGGACTAACCATGGTGAAAAACTTCATTGGGAGGAAAAACACATGCTGCAAAGCCTGAGGAGACCACACGGCTCTGTAGCACTACAAGATACCAACACATAGGACATTTTCAGCTGCCTTCTATATCTCACCAAGTGTGCTCTTCCTATAGGAAACCATAGAGTATCCTCAGTTGGAAGGGACCCATAAGGACCATCAAGTCCAGCTCCTAGCCAAGCAAGGAAACTCAACCAAAAGGCCAGGCCCCCACCCCATGGCTCTGAAGTTTTGCAGGCCCAAGAACTGGGTCTGGTTTACATCATCTTCTAAGAAGATGTGCCTTTATGGCATACCGTTGGAGCTCTTGTGCAAAGTATAGCCTAGTATTGGATACAACTCTGCCAGGCTGAAATTTCTTTTTATTTAGTTGAAATATGTTCACTTCATCAGATTGCAAAAAAACATTGCTTATGCTTCCTTTGAGTTAGCTTACATGGGCTGCTCACCCAGCCTGCACTATGACAAGAGTTTTGAAATTGTGGCTACAGTCAAACTAATTGAGCAGAATCACATGTGAGAATTCAGATACTTCTCATGGAGATGAAGGATAGACTCCTCCCTCCATTGTTGCTACAAGCCTACACCCCTTAGCACAGGTTTTCAAACCAGATCTGTGGTAATGGGAATGAGGCTTAACAGCAGCATTACTGCAACACAGACCTCAGGAAGCAACAGCACACCTTGCTGGGTAGGTACATGGTATTTACATACCACGTGTGCTCTAGGTGGGCTTTAACATCTTTGTCAGTGACATGGACAGTGGGATCGAATGCACCCTCAGCAAGTTTGCAGATGATGCCAAGCTGTGTGGTGCAGTCGACACGCCAGAGGGAAGGGATGCCATCCAGAGGGACCTGGACAGGCTTGAGAGGTGGGCCCATGCCAACCTCATGAAATTCAACAAAGCCAAGTGCAAGGTCCTGCACCTGGGTCGGAGCAATCCCAAGTACACATACAGGCTGGGCGGAGAATGGCTTGAGAGTAGCCCTGAGGAGAGGGACTTGGGGGTGTGTGTTGACGAGAAACTCAACATGAGCCGGCAGTGTGCGCTTGCAGCCCAGAAGGCCAACCGCATCCTGGGCTGCATCAAGAGAAGTGTGGCCAGCAGGTCGAGGGAGGTGATTCTGCCCCTCTACTCTGCTCTCGTGAGACCTCACCTGGAGTATTGTGTCCAGTTCTGGGGCCCCCAACACAAGAAGGATGTGGAGCTGTTGGAGCGGGTCCAGAGGAGGGCCACGAGGATGATCAGAGGGCTGGAGCACCTCCCCTACGAGGACAGGCTGAGAGAGTTGGGACTCTTCAGCCTGGAGAAGAGAAGGCTGCGGGGGGACCTGATAGCAGCCTTCCAGGACCTGAAGGGGGCCTACAGGAAAGCTGGGGAGGGGCTTTTTACAAGGATAGATAATGACAGGACAAGGGGTAATGGTTATAAACTGGAAGAGGGTAGATTTAGACTGGATATAAGGAAGAAATTCTTCACTGTGAGGGTGGTGAGACACTGGAACAGGTTGCCCAGGGAAGTCGTTGATGCTCCCTCCCTGGAAGTATTCAAAGCCAGGCTGGATGGGGCTTTGGGCAACCTGGTCTAGTGGGAGGTGTCCTTGCCCATGGCAGGGGGGTTGGAACAAGATGATCTCTAAGGTCCCTTCCAACCTGAACCATTCTATGATTCTATGATTCTATAAGTGATGGCCATTGGGATCTCCTTCTCACACAGTTAGGAAGCTGTCCTTTCCCTCAGGAAGTTGCCACAGTGCTGTGCTTTTATTTGAAAACAAATCTAGAACAGATTATAAAAGAAAAAAAGCCCTTCCCTAAAAAACCTTTTTTATCTTTCTTTTTTCTTTTTACTCAAAAGCAAGGAGCAGAAATGACGGTGAGGACACAACAGCAGAAAATGGGCATCCACAGCTGAAGCTTTGTCATCGACTGACCTACGGCATGATGGCAACTGTCTGTAAGACAGTGGTGAAACATCATCTATTCATCAGGCTTAGATGAAGAGGCTGCGTGCAGCACTGCCCAGCAGGTATCCTGGTGAATACATTTCAGGAGCCCTTATACATGGCATTCTGCCATTCAAAGCCAAGAGATGCCTAGACATATTCTCATGGGTCCCTCTGGGTAGGCTGACACTGAATTCGTCAGCCAGAATTTCAGTTATCCACTCAACGGCTATACTCCAGAAGTGTATGATGAATAGGTAGCTATGGTGAACTTTGAAGCCTGCAGGTCAAAGTTCTCTCTCATTATCCCCACCATTTTCTATTGGCATAGCTCCTTAGCATCCCAAGGGAAGAGAAGGTTTGAGGCTCTTGAAAAAAAAAACTGACGTGACCAAGTCAGAAAACAGTAGAGTGCTTATGTACATACATTTTCTTTCCCTATTCTTCTCTTTCTCCACTTTCTTAAGAAGAAGGAATACGAATTTAGCTATTGTGTAAAATGTCAACCTGGTGGCAATCGTAGTTACTTATTTAGCAGGCACAATGCAGCACTCATTTCAACACACTGCACCCCCAAACAGGCCCAACCCTTCCACAGATACCTCCTCTGTAAGCTGGATACTAATCTGGTTTTCAGCCCTCACCCTGAGCCCTTCCCTTTTGTAGCCAATTCTTTACTCAAGAAGGACAACAGCGCTGATTTCTGCCACACAGACACAGCCACTATATTAAAACCACCAGCTTCGTGGCCAACGTGCTGCTGAGCACATCTGACAGCAGAGACAACCGACCCACCGTTGGCCAAGTCTCAAGCAGTACCTAATATAGAGCCCACTAATAGCTATTAAATATTTTAAAAGCTTCTTCCATAGTTGGTGTTCAGCAAAATTCTATGTTCTGACTCAAACCACCATCTGGAAAGACCGCGTTATCTTCTGAATTTATTCCTTCCTGCCACCACTAGAGGCCAGACCACTGGTCAGAGAATTGCAACTGCCAAGCATTGTATAACCAACACTACCTGCAGATCAGGAATTACACTAGTCTATCTAACAGGTGAAATTAGCACCAGATCTTTTCATGAGTTTAGGAAACTAACTTTGGATGGTTCACAGAAGCTCTTTTCTTTCATGCTATTTGATGGGAAGATTGGAAGGAACAAGGTCTTTATTTTTCAAAGCAATATAAAACGTATCACAACAAACAGCAATGAAACCCTAGCACTAAAAATTCATCAGCTTCTCTAGTTTGCTGCAAATAAATGGTCAAACAGTTAACCAAAAACTAGCAAAGCCAAGCCAAAAACACATTATCTGAGTCCTGTTTGAGGAAAACCAATCACTGGGTGATACTCAAGAGAAAATTCTGACTTTCCTGCTCTCTTGCCCACAAAGTTTTGTATGAGTTGGACTGGGAGTGCAACTGACTTCCAACATCTGGTCCTACCTCTTTGTCCTACTGTGCTTTGCACAGGGCAGGGAAAATGCTGCTCACATTTCCAGCCCCAGCATAGGAGGCTGATAGAGGAGCACTGTGATGATACTAAGATAAAAGTGCCAGGTCAGCCTTGCATTGTTTTTCCATTTCAGGTGGAGACTTCTGACTCATAAGGATATTTTGGGAGATGTCACAGCAAGCAGCAACGCTATCAGCAACTGCAAGGTGCAAACATGAAAGATATGCGTACAGTAACTGGTGGATGTACAAATTGCCCAGTGCATAAAGAGTGCTCTGCAGGGTGTATTAACAACAGCTAACTGACACCAAGTAGTTCATCGATGGCACTCAAATGCGCTGCTCAAGCAGTGCAGTGACTCTCTGAAGGCTAAAATCAATCGAAATGAAACATTAAGCCACATCATTTATGATATAAATCACGTCACAGGAAGGTTTTAACATGAGTGAGCAGAAGTCCTGATATTCCTAGAGAATGGGTTCAGCAACGGTGTCTGGAGAAGCCTCAGAATGAGCACTATGCCTCCCCCAGCAGCTTCTTGTCAGCGAGGAGCTGTGCGTGGTCCCTCACCGCTACCCACCAAAACACAGCCCAGGGAAAAGCAGTATGTTACAAACCCCTCTGATCTCTGAAAGGCCTGAACAAATGGAAACACAGAGACGTGTACCTTTTTCTTTGGAGTGGGGGAGGCACAGTGGGGGATAGAGGGAAACAATTACAGGCTAGTAATTACTTCTTCTTTAAATGGATTCTCTCTAATCTCCAATGGATTTACCTCTAATCTCAAAGTAATCACCTCTAATCTCAATGGATTCTCACTCTGGGGAAGACTAAGCAGCTCCAGGGAAGCCTAGAGAGAAGTACTCAATTGTCTGCGACAAGCGATGAAAAACTAACATATGTGCCCAGAAAGCTCAGCAACAACAGAGCACTTACGGAGCGGGATGTGGGCGCAGACAAGGCAGCCTGCCTCCTCCTTGCTCGCAGCCCGGAGTGGCCATCCCAGCCTACAGGGAGCTCATCTGGGGGTCGCCGGGGGCTGCCCTCAAAGGCACGCCGTGTCTGTGCTGTCAGCAATGCCGATGCGCAATTCAGGTATTTCAGGACTGCTCCTCAGCAGCATTCCCCCAAATTGAAGGGGATGGCCAAGAAGAACAGCCAAACAGGGCCAGATAGTCCTGTCTGGGTTCACGGGAGGGAAAAATAAGAAACTCAGCAAGAACTTGTTCTGAACTACACAAGTTGAGGGGCAAGATTCCTGATGGAAAGTAGCTTCAGTCGAATTGCTTGAAGCTAGTTATATCACTTATTAAATAATTTTTAGGAGATATAGAAATACTATCAGAAACCATAGCAGAGGGAAGTGAGACTATAAAGTCTTGTGGCAAGCCAGGGAATATCCTAATATTCAGCCCACAGGAAACAGCAAGTTGGTTCAAGCACAGAATCAACACGGCCACGCTCCTGTGACATTGCCCATCTAAAGCAGAAGCCTCCTGCCAGATCCATGTGCAAACCCAAGCACACGCCCATTGAAACACAACAATTCAAAACGTTGAATTTTACTCCTTATTGGAAAAAAAGTGGCCTGGTAGCTCAAAATTTCAGTAATAGGTGTCAAATGGCCCTGAAATGTTACAGCTGGTCCCTCTCTGATTTCATAGAATCATGAAGGTTGGAAAAGACCTCTAAGATCATCTAGTCCAACCGTCCACCTACCACCAAGATTGCCAACTAAACCCTAACCCATTTCCATAACGGATACGTGATGAAATACCAGACCTGAGACAAACCCGAAGATCTTGGTGAGAGTCATCGTATGCTATCTGTGTTTTACTCTTGCCTGTACTACAGAGTAAGTGAAGAAGCTGGGAATTCCCTGAGAGTTTCAAAATCCTGGGTGTTCACAGTGGTTCTGTCTTTTTAATTGCTCTGGCACAGAAGGAGCTCTGACAAATCTCATCCTTCCTCCTACTGGGAAAGGCTAGTTTTGAGTCAGGTACGTGTCCTCCTTCCTCTCCCAAAATTAAACCCAAGGACAGTGTTACACACACAGAGGGACAGACAGGATCCTTGGGCAGAGGCAATGACAGACGTCTCAATATGAAAATGTTTTACAGCATATTTTAATAGCTACGTCATTTTCAAAAGGCTGTTCAGAATTACTTTCTGAATAAACCATAACCATTGCACAATGACAAAGATCAGAAAACTTTCTCAGTCTTAACTATACCTAGGACACTTTCCTTATAAAATGCTTCTGTTGTTTTTTAAGGGACAGTAAGTCCACAAAAGCATCAGCACAAAATAAAAGCTTAAAAAGGGCATTTAGAGGAAATGGACTGTACCCACAGAGTTTCACTGTAGAATTTTACTTCCAGCTATGCATTTCGAGTGACAGGGGAAGGGAATGAAGTATGAGAAAGAAAAAAGTTTCTCCACCAAAGTGGGCTCAACAAAAACATGCCCAGATGAACTTGCTAATGCTGCTTTGATGGCTGCTGAAGGTACAGAGACCACAGTGTACTCACATGTAAACTAGGATGATAGGTCAGGACGCCATTGTCGCACAACGTCACATATTTCTTCTTCCATTCTTTATTCAACGACTTGCCACTTCGCTTTAGCAGCATACCCTGTTCGAGAGAAAAAACAAAATAAGGTTAAACACCATGTGGCCGATGTACAACTACTTAAGAAACAGAAAAGGGCTACATCCTTCTGTGTTCAACTTCATTCCTCAGGAAAGGACATTTGAACATGACACAGCCAGGCTACCCATAGGCACAAGCTGATGAAGTCAACATGCTTGGTGCATTTCCTAGCACTGTAACAAATGATGAATTTCAGGCTGTGTGAGGGTCACACTGCATGGTTTTTGCTCCCATTAGCATGTACGTGTGCGTTTCTTGGTTGTTCAGTCTTGGCCTATCCACAAGTGGGAACAGCAAACACTCGAGTTTCCATTTGTGTTTTTAGTAAGGTGATATCACATTGGAAATCCTTGTAACTATTCATTCCAGAAAAAAAGAGATGACAGTAATGCCAGACAAGAGCAGCAAAACGGAGACAGGGCAAATACAGAGCTTTTCCAATGAAGTCTGGGTAACTGGAGAATATAGTCAATAAGGAAAGCAGGTGGGCAATACAACTCAACTTCTCCATAAATTGTATTCAGTCTACACACTGGCAATGAATGTCAACAATCGATACTTGAGATTAAAAGCCATCCTCATGTTTAAATGGACAAGGACAACGAGCATGTACCAACCTGTTCTCACCTCAAAAATAGAAATCCACTTAGAAAAGCAAAATGTAACTTCTCGTAGCACAAAGTGATGGTAAAGCAAACAGAGCTTTATCAATTTTCTTCCCTAGGAAATTTTCATTTCCAAAACCAAGTCAGGAGGCTGATGAATTCCTACAGTAATGTGGACATTGGAAGCCTGGTGTCTCCACCAGGTCATTTCAGCACGCATGGTACTGCCACAGGCAGTAGTTTCACGGATCAAGTTTGGAGAAAAGCGTTCACTTGCATCTATTTCAATTAATCATCATCAGAAATCTAAACTAATACAAGCTTCTGTTTTCTTAGTCCCATAAAAAGGGTTTTGACATTCTAATGGAACTTCTTTTTTTTTAAAAAAAAAAAAAAAAAAAAAAAGGAAAAAGAGCACTAAGGAGGTAGGACATGAAAAAGAAGCACTATTAAGCATGGTGCTTCCAAATATTTTTGCTAAAGCAGCCGGTTCTATAACAAGTTACACTGCCTTCCCATTGGAGCTGCAGCTCCACAACGCACTAGTTCCCAGACCCAATCCTGAGGCCACATGCGGACAAGAGGCACTTCTTCAAGACAAGAACTCTCCCAGAGCTACGTGTATTTTTCCTCCATCAAAGCCAGACGTTAAAAGTTCCAGCTCGCCACAGCCCATAGGAACTAATAACTCTCCTTCTGCAACCACAGAGATGATCTCTAGGGGAAATCCAAGTTCACAGTCATCTGTTCCTGGACACACGCTTGGAATACAACTTCAGTGAGCAGCCCTTCACAACCCAAAGCCATCGGTGGATGGGACCATCAATAAAAGCGTGTGCCAGAGGACTGAATTACAAGCCCCTAACTTTCTGACCGTCTAGGGGGTCAGACTTCTTCTCGTGTGCTGTTCTTTGCTACATTTAGGTGGCTCACCCTTAAACTTTTACAAAACAGAACAGGGCTTCTGACACGGTTTCTTACAAAAGCCTCTGCGAGTGTGAGTTACACATTCCAATTACTGTCTTCCAGCGGTTAGGGATGTTGTTTTCTTCCATTAAAAATGAAAGCTTATTTCTGCCTTTGACTCGTATGTTTGGCTATGGTGGGTGATCTGTCACTTCACCTTTCCCATCTTTCAAACCTCACCTACAGCACGCACATTTCGGGGGACCCAATTTTAGTTACTGCTATGCCATATGGATCAAAAATTACTCTCCTAAAGCTGTTTCCCTGCACTGGGTCTGATGTGTTTGTTCTTCAGACCTTTTAATGGGAAAAAAGCCTTAAGGATCACAACTGCCTTTTTTTTTTTCCTTACCTTTTGTTGAAGTCTTGAAGAAAGTAGAAATACACTTCACATCTTTTTACCTGTCCCTTTGCTGTACAGAAAACATGTCACTACTTACATAATTTGTGGTACCAATTATAAACTCCATAAACTGTAAAACAAAAAACCAAAACTTTCAAATTTAATGGTTTTTACTACATGGAGCTTTTGTTAGTGCCTAGGTGTAAATTGTGAAATTCTCTTTTTGGATCTAAGTAAATAGTACTTGGGGTTTCCATCTTGCTTTTAAAGTGCAATTTGGTGCTTTCATGTACAAAATTCCTCATCACTGAACACATACCATCTACCTATTTGTGTCTAATCAACCCCAATTCCCAATCCATTCCTTAAAGCATGCATAGAATAACAGATTTTTGTATTATCTGAGAACCAAAATATATCATCTGCTGTCTCTGGATGAAACCATACAAGGAGCTAACGAAGTGTTATGGAGCAGAGGAGCACAGAAGCCACACTTTCTTCCCCCCAAGGCCAGAGACTGCCACTTTGTCTGCGATAATTATACAGAAGGGTCTGGAGAAATGCTCTTACTGTTGGCGTTTAGATCTGCTAGAAATGCACTTCAGCTAAACTTAAAGAGATAAATAGCCCAAATATGACAAGAAATGCTACTTAAAAAACAAACAAAGAAACAAAAAAAACCAACAAACAACCTTCACTTCGGTCACATTACGTCCACCCTTCAGGGCATCAGATCCTCTGCCTAGGGAGGCAGGGACCTTGGTTCCCACCGACCCCTGGGGCCACCAAGAGCTGTCTTGGTGCATCCCAGCACACGGCCACAATCCCATTCAGCCTTACAGCCAGGCAGTAAGGGACTAAGGGACCCAACATCAAAATTCTATGTTTTTTTTTTCTTTTTTCATGCTATTATTAATCAGATAACGTTATTTGTCCTGATTCGTATGAAACCATTGGTTGCATTCCTCCATCTGCACTTTTAGCACCGCCGTTCAGCGTGGCTGCCCTATGCCTCAAGATGCAACACTGCAGATCTAACACCTCCAATTTGCTCAGAAACTGAGAAGAATTTAACACTTCACATAAATTCTCCCCACCTTCCCTCCCAAACTGTAATTCTGACTGCAACGGAGGAACACTGCTTCTAACAGTGCCAGCTGTCCTTCTAATGAGTAAGGAGAAACAGGCTCCAGTAGGGAGCACGAACTCCACTCCCTGACTTTCGCCCAGCGAATGGCATCGCTGTGCAAAGCAAACAGAGCACTGTCTGGATGTATGGCAATCTCTTTATTAGTAATGTGCATGCTCTGTCTAGTCCCAGGAGGTCATTGCAAGCCAAAAGCAATGTTAAGTGTACAAGCTTTAAATAACTTACAAAGTTAATGTAATGAATGTAAGTGTTATCTGAAATCCATCACTCAGTGGCTTGCTGTAGCCTCAAGCTGTGATAAAACACCACTCATAAATTTATATTAAAACTCTGTTCAATAGCAATTATTTACCAACAAAGATTTATTGATTGCATTTGCTGTTAGAGACGGGGGCCCTAACTGAGTCAATCAGCTGACATTGTTGAGCTCCAGGGCACTGGGAGAAGTTGCAGACTGCTGCCAGGCTCCGGGGCTGGATCATTACTGCGAGCACACACAGCTGATGAAAGGCCCCCAGCGTGGGACCACTGGGCAAGGGACTGCTGCACACACATCACCTGGACACAGATGAGCAGGTAAACCTCGGTGCTCCAGCCACCTCCCGTGAGCTGCAAGCCTTGCTTACAAACGGAGACAAATGAGGAAACAATTTGGGATTTGTTTTATGAGAATGTTTTTTAAGCAGCACACTATCAGCATTTAAAAGTGACCTCCTGAAGTTGTTGAGCACTGCATCAGAGATGCTGGTAAGGGCTCCTGCAGAACCGATGCCATGTGGGCAAACCCATTCTTTGCATTCCCTGCTGTGCTCCATTGGAATTCTCTAACTTTCTACCATATTTTGGATTTCCCAAGGGCCACAAGAAAGGAAGAACGTTTCACAATCATTTGTGTTCTGCTTAACTGACTGCAGGTTTCTTCTGCATTGGCTCCAGCCATAGCACAACTTTATTTAGTTATTTTGAAGAGGATATGGTATACCTGACTTTTCTCAGCACACCAACTTGAAATAGTAGGACCCCCACCAAGTAAGCAGGCAGAGCCATGGTTATAATACTGTTCATTTTCTGAAGGTACATTTCTATTCTCTTTCGGAAACTTATACCACTGTCATAGCTGAGGTACAAGCATCATGCAAGCTTTTTTTTCCCCCTTCCTTCATTTTAAGCCAACCCCATACTGTTACCCTGATGCTGTTTTGACTGAATGAAATATGTAATCTTGCACTTAATCATTATCAGCATAAATTCTTCATTTCCCATTCAGTGCTATGAATTTTGTACAGCTCCATCATTTGCATCCTGTTCACAAAAGAAAAAAACCCATGCTTGCCAAAAAACATCCTCACTCAAATAACTGGGATGGCAACCATTCATGGTCAGGATCACCAACAACTGGTACATATGAATTCTAGCCAATAAGACATCCCCTTCCTTTAAATGGTTAACATTGTAAACAAATGCTGGCAAACCACACAGGTTTGCACCACTAGCCAACACCAGTTAGCCTGGCTGGTAGTACCAGGACTGGCCTAGCTTGTCCTGCAACACGAGATTACTTCTTCTCTGACAATTTTTGCTTCCAAAATAAGAGCTTCACAGTCTTAAAGCTCATTCTTCCAGCACACACCAGGCACCAGCTCCTATTGCTGCACGCACAGATGCAGAATTATGGTGGCGACTGCTCTCTCCAACCACCAGAGGATGCAACAAAACCTGTGGGGAATCAACTGCTGAAAATGTCCAGTGTACTTGGAATTCTTGCATACAACATTAACTTTTTCCCCCCCTCTCTTGATTTCCCAAATTTAAGATTCTTTTCCAGGCATCCAAGGGAATGGTAGTTGGCCTTCTGGATGACTAGCTATGAAACTGTCAAAACTTTTTAAAATTGGAAACCTGTAGTAAAATATCTCGTAACAGTAACAGGACCATAGGGCCCAATGGAACCATAGAACAAACGTTACGTGAAAGTGCACTGTCTCCAAAGAGATCTGAAAACAGGAGGCCTCAGATATTCTTTAACTTAGTATCGAAGAATAATACTGAAGAAATAAAATAAAACCAGTAAGGAAATCCCCCAAACATACCATGAATGGTTACCTTATGCTGGGGCTGAACACCCACTGCTCCATTATTCAAAGGGAAGAGAGGATCTAAGCTCTGACTTGGACCAAAGATAGTAATTTTGCTGTAACTTGAAGAACCCACAACACAGAAGTTTCCAAGCTCTCTGCACATAAGCTACTATAAAAAAAATTAAAAACCTTTACCAAGAAAATCATCCAGACACTGACAGGTGAGTCTTACATTTCATTGTAGTACCAGCAGTGAAAAGTGGTACCTCCAGTGAAGAGTGGCTACTCAGTTCCTCCAAGGAACCTCAGCACTGAAGACACAGTAAATCAGAAGAACAAGCTTAGTGCTTACAGTTATTGTGTTTTTGTTCCTTATGGTTGGTCCAGCAGCACAACCTAAAGACTTCGACTTCACCGGCTAACAGTGGGTAATGCATGAGTTCCTCCTATATGCAGCAACCAACTTCAAGGCAAGTTTTACCAATTTCCCAGCTTGCAGCTGCAGGGCTTTTTTTTAAAGGGTAGGCTACATGTTTCCAACATGGCACGGACAGACTCCTCAGGATCTTGCTGAGGACAGGAAGCTACCAGTCTCTCTTACAAGCACTACATGATGGAGACGACCACACTGCAATGCATGGACTGGAGAACAAGAAGCCATCAACTGGCACATCGCATTCACCCATCTAACAAGGAACTTTCTAATTTTAAGAGGCAAACAGATGATCACGGGAGAGCAGTCACCCCAGTGTCCAAAGAATTTGAGTGGAAGCTGAAGAACCAGCCCTGCTGTAGTACCCTGACAGCAATGAGCATGGCACTCCGGCAGAGCACGGCAGGTCCAAAGGAAAATCCACTTGCACAATGGACAGGACCAAACTGCAGAACCCTGAACAGGCAAGCCAAAAGACAGTGCAGTACACATAAAAGTCCAGGTTGCTTTAGCAAAGCAGGAGACTTTTTAAGGACTCCTTTCACTGACAGATTTGGGAAGGAGTCACTCTTTTGTAAGCCCTAGTTAATGATTATTTCTAAAATTTGACTTTATAAAATCAATGGCACAATGCATACTCCACGCTTACCAACATCTACACAAACATTCTACAAAGTTGAATATTCAAGGACATCACAAAACACAGACAATCATGTATTTAAAGGACTGGCACACCTCTTGCTATAAGTCCAGTTTATCCCTCTGAACGAGGCACACCACCTAACCAGCCACAATATTTTTCTGCCCTACGGAGCTCTGTTGCCTTCTGAGGTTTCTTCCATTTACTGGACTGTCAAAAAAAAAAAAATCACAGCCCTTAATAATCTCAAGTAGTTGGTTTATTAACCCCTTGGCACTGGCAGTTGTGGTTTCCCTGACACCACCGTCAGTGCTGATGTGCAATGCGCTGTGATGCAAATCATTATCTGAGTGTGGGAGAAACCCGACAGCTGATGCCAAGGGGTTTAAGCCAGCAGTACAGGAGCCATCAGCCATCAGCTCTGTTTGAACTGTTACCTCTTGCTGGGGCTCAGCATCACGCACTGAGCTCTAACGACACTGGACATGAATGGAGTTAACATCTACGCAAATCAGCTCACTGAAACACTGCTACCTCGACCAAAATTAAAAGGAAAAACAATCTTGGGAAAGTGCTTCTCTGCAAGCAAACATCATGGCAAAGCTCTTTGCGGAAAAGCTCCGAGAGCAGAAACATTCGTGGCCGTAAGAAATGGCTGTATGGTCAGGCGTGAAAAAGAAACAGTAAAACATTTTTTTTTTTTTCCCCCTAAGAAACAAACCCAGCATTGAGGGGGAATGGAATCAAAAAGGGATTCATTGTGCAGACACTGCAACTTCTGGGCAGCCCGTGCAGCTCTTGTTATAACAGCACTTCGTTTCCCGAACCCTGAAATCCTCTTTACCATATTTTATATAAAGTAGGGCTTTGTAGGGGGAAGGGGGGGGTCCACAGGAGAAAGCCATGAAAAGCTTAAAAACCAATTTTAACTTTCTATCCTGATACTATAGTGTTTCCATAGAAACATCAGGAAGACCACTTAAGAGGAGCTTTTTTTTGTAGCCATGTTTGGCACCATACCCCTCCCCTGGACAACCTATTATTTCACAAATGGATGCTTTTTGCAGCTTGTTCTGTGCAGGCTCCGATGAAGGAGGGAAGAAAAAGAATACTGGATCTTTAACCAGTTCCCTTGTGGCACCCTCCCTTTTTTGTTGGTAATATTTCTGTCATTCTGCCAGGGTATATGGTACAAAGGGTTACACTTTAATTGAGCTGTCAGCATCTCCAACAATCCTATAAAACTCCGATTATGCACGGCAGGGTTAGTGACACACTTGTTATTGTGGATGCCCTATTTGCTAAACCCAGGCCCCCCCCTCACAGGTCACATAACCCATGCGACCTTCCTGTCATTAGCCGCGTCTATTCCTACCTCACTGCTGTGAAAATCACACAAGTGAAGGCTTCAGAGCCCTTGCCAGGACTGAATTCGACCAGGAGCTAATCACCCACAAATCCAGCTCAAATGGCAATAATTGGCTAAACTGCTCACCTCTCCAGAGCTCAGCAGTAATTTGGGATAATAAAGAAAAGAATTATTCAGCTAACTGCCCTGAAATGTATGCTTTGTGACCGACACACTTCACATTTTAATAATGATGGACACAAAATCCAATTTAATACAGCATCTACTGAATAACAAAACCAAGAACGCTGTCAGAAAAAAGTGGTGGGATTTTTCTTTTTTTTTTTTTTTAAGCTGTGTTCCACACTATTGTGCAGAAAGGATCCACGCTTTGTATGGTGAAATTTTGGGACCAAAAAGGTCTTCGTGAACAACCCTCAGAAACTCTGTGCTACAGTGTGGGTTTTTTTGCTTGGTTTTCTTTTTGGTTTTGTTTTTAAATCAAAAGGAGTGTCCAGCATTAAAAAAAAAAAAATTTGCCCAGCAGTTTTACCTCTGGTCCTTAATCCTTTTCATCACTTCTTTATCCTGGGGTGAGATAAAATTCTTTTTTGTCCTACAGAAGAAAGGTATCTTCTTCATTCTCCTTACCAGTATTTCCTGATGTCTCATTTTTCTTTGCTTTTACACCCTGTCCACTTGTCCCTGCTACCAGAGGTCAATCCTTGCTATCACTGACCCCACCACATCTGCTTGCTGGACAGGGGGTGACACTCCTGAGACTGCTTCATGGTGTGACCATCATCCCAGGGCCCCCTGAGATGGTTCAAAGGTATAAAGGTTCTCCATCACTCTTCCTTCCACCCACTCCATAAGTTTTTCCCTCAAAACTCTCCCAAGACCAAATAGAGAAATACCGACATGCCTGTAGAAACACGTACCCATAATTCTAGAAGCATGGCAGTGATGTTTTGCTCCACACCAGGCACATTTCCATGCTGGCCACACATAAAGTGGCACGTAGGGTGGGATTCTGAGAAGACTTGTCAATGTCTTGCCAAAAAAGATCCCAAAATCAAGGGGCAGCAATTCTGCTCACTTTGGAGGTGGATCACAAGTGCTAATTTTCTAAAGTGAAATTACTTTAGAATCACTTTCTATTTCATTTGAGGCATGTACATCCTTGCAGAGACTTAGAAGTTAACAAAAGGCAGGGGAGAAAGAGCAGTCATGAAGACATATCTGCTAACAGACGTGGGTAACAGGGCTACCCATTAACGTGGCCCAGCCAGACACAACATAACTGGGTTTAAACTGGATCCTACTTCCTGAAGCTCATAAAATCATGTTGAATATTCTGAAAAAAGCTGTAGGAAATGGGAAAACCCTTTTAGTCATAGCTAGAGGTCTTGAATAGCTATAACATTTCTTGTATGACCTGGATCACCTGAAGAATGACCTACAACAAGGATCACTTTAGGAAGGACGTTTTGATACAACTGTAACACATACACAAACCTTATTTTCCCTAGAATGGACTCTGGTATTGTTTTTCATGTTTTCTGAAAAGAGGAAAAAATGTAAAGCCTGCCACGCTCCATGTTGAGACGTCCAAGCTGGTTATGTGGACGCTGTCATGCTGTTCCAAGGGGACATGGGAAGAGGAGTGAAGGGACCAACTTGAGACAACCCAGATGTCACATGTGCCATGAAGAACCCAGCCCATTCTGGACATTATGAACTACCAACTATCACCTATGTTCACATGAGAGCACTTGTGCTCTCAATTTCTTCTTAGGTGAGAGGAAAAAATCTTTAGATAAACGTAGGATGTCCCAAAACACAAATGGTCAGCTGTGAAACAAGGTTGCTACAGCCATATTCAATCGCTACGTGCTCAACATCTGAGTAGACTCTGAGCTAAGAAAACTATGCTGAAAGGAAACTGCTTATAAAAAAATACACACACATAACATTCATCACAGGTGTGTTTGCTATAAAATTACAGAAATATATTTTTACACTAATACTTATCCTAGGGCATCAGAGATCAGTTGTTTTAAATGACTTATGAAATCCTTTTCTCCTTCCAAAATGGCAGACAGCCCAGTTTCTGATCAGAAACATTTAAACAGCAGTAAGGATTTGGAACACAGCCTTCTCTTTAAATATATTTCATTTTTCTCCCTAGCAGGACACCCTTTCAAAAAGGTGCAGGTGATATATCAATGAGCGCAGCATCACAGCTATGTCTCCCTAAATAATCCTTTTCAGAACACGGACAATTGTCTTTTTTTCTTTCAAACAGGTGACTTCTGCTTGTGCTGACCAATCAAACTGTATCATCTAAAAACAAAACAATTCTGGTTTCAGCTTGCTATTTATAAAAGTGTGTAGGTATTCACCCCAAAATCTTCTAGCACTGGCTAAGGGTCATTATTCGAGTTGCACTCTTGAGTGTGTTGAAAGAAGAAATGCATTTTACAGGGTGTAAATTTTCCCTCAGAACAAACAAACCAACATACTTTAGATGATTTTTGCCAATAAATGGGCACATGAATCTCTAGGAGAAGACAGGAAACCAGAGCCTGAGAGTTCCTGTCTTTTGTGGAAGACGAACTCAAGCTCTGGAGGAGAAAGGAACTTCCCCGGTTCCTGGAAGGCCTAGAGGCCCAGAGGCCTCAGCATCAGCTGGGTCAAAGGGGATGGGTATACCTCTCCAAAACAAGCTTGTTATGACCACTTCTGAAGCCTCTTTACTTGTCTAAGCATTAAATACTACACAGTTTGATACAGAATAGCTATCTCCACATCTACAATTTCTTCCTGAACCCTAACAAAAACCTATCCAAGACCACTTCCAATGATTCAAGGTTACAATCTAAAGACAACTTCCAAATCCAAGTTTATTACAATGTGTTCTTCAATTGTTACCACAAAATTCCTAAGTTACTTCCATCATCAACTGAAGTAACCCAGTATTCTGTGACAGAAAGGTGTTGCAGAAATTACAGCAACAAAATACGAGAGATGCTGCCAGCGTCAGTCCATCAGGGAAAGTTTTCCAAGAAATTATAAAACAATGCTTTTGACAAGTAAATGATCAGCATTCCTCCAGTATACGAAATAATACCTGAAACTGCCCAAAGTGTATTTAATATGCCTCAAACCAGTAATTCTGAGGAAAGAAGCTATTTCATCCGAGCCTGCTTTGTCTTATATACAACATACCTCTTCTCCCCCACGAACCAAGCTTGGCATTAATCACTGTAATTTCAAAATAAAGAGTTCTGCGTATTGTGTCAGAAAGTTAAAAATTTTAATACTGTTTTAATGTTAAAATCACTCCAGATACAATATTTCCTATGCAGTGTATTCCATGCCTCATTTGCTTTAACACATACTAAGCTTCAGTCAACAATTAACTACTGGCATTTTTTTTTTTTTTTTTTAAACCAAGAAGATTC
The DNA here is from genome assembly GCA_013396635.1 of Penelope pileata. Lineage (NCBI taxonomy): Eukaryota > Metazoa > Chordata > Aves > Galliformes > Cracidae > Penelope > Penelope pileata. Next base: position 69,634 of record WBMW01003274.1, on the reverse strand, counting down.
AGTGAATAAGGAAAGGCACAACTTGGATTTATTAGGTTGACGCTAATTCAATGCTGCCAGTTTATTTTCTTTGTAGGAAGCATCCATTCTTGAGAATGATAGGGTCATTTAATTTCAGCTGAATTGAAATTCAGATCCGAGCCATGCAGCACGCACTTCAGCCTAAAGATTGCTGTACGTGCCTCACTTTAAAACACCATTTAAACCATTAATTGTTTTTCATTTACCATTAAGATCGCTCCCAAACATAACCATTTAAGTGAATATTTAAACAGTCTTCTGCACGCAGCGCTTGCTGGATTTACACTGATATGAAAGCAGTGCACCAAGAGAAATGGCTTTAGCAGCATCTGAGGCCACTTGCCAGCTTTCTGAATGCCCTCATCAGCTCTCCCTTACCCTCCAGCTTGGGTTATCTATCTGCACTTCTGTGGTGCTGCTGCTCCAAATCCCAAGCACAATAGGAAACATCTCACCTCCTGCTTTCTGCACTGGGCATTTCTATTGTCAGAACAGTGAAAATAAGGCGGCAACAGAAGATCTCGTCCTTCTCCACATGCTGAGAAGTGTATGGCAGCACACTTCAGCTGTCTTCTGCCAGCCCAGGCCTCACTCTGCATTTCCTTGCCCTCAAGAATCAAGAAGCGGGTGATACACTTCTGTATCGTTGGGTCATACCCAAATGATGTCAGAGAAGGCATGTGATGTGAAACTAGCTAGTGCAGGTGCCCAGGCCCACTGCAAAAAGGAGTCTAACTAGCAGAAGATATTCTTCATCCCTACCGTAATGAAGGTGGCAACGACCAAATTCTTTTGGAAATTTCCACCCCTGGAATTAGTTGGCATGCTTGAAGGCTGAATCATACAGCAGGCTCCAGAAAGAGCACCCTATAAGGAAAAGCAGGAGGCAGGACAATTGTCTGCTGTAAACATCTCTGGTACTATTGGATTTTTCATCTGAAGTCTTGAAGTTGATGTGAACTCCCTGTATGCAACCTGTAATGCAGAGTAGGAATTGCTTTGTCATACCTTGAGTATTTAATGCAATGGACACTCAACTCTTCAACGTTTCACAATACTCAGTGGTGGCAGCAGGTACGAGACTTATTCTGTGCTATGTATTTCTATGAATGAAAATTTATGTCTGAAGGAGCCAACCCAGGATTTTCTAAAGAAAAGCAAAAGTTATTTCCAAAACCAAAAATATTCAGTCAAAAGAAAAGAAAAAAAAAAAGGTGAGATGCACACAGCACGTTTTTCCTTTAAAAGAACAGCTTACAAACACATCTTGATCCCTCAATTTTAAGTACATAGGCACCACCATTAATATTTTAGTTTAACGGGCAACTGAGAAATAGAAGAGTACCACAGGACTGAGCTGCTCTCCTTCAGAGGTTATTACTGCTTCATGAAAGAGCATCTGAAAGCCAGCTTGCTTGCAGGTGATACAGAAGAACATCATGTTAACAAAAGGTAATTTATAAGGATCCTTTACGGATTTCTGTGCGTGCAGTTCCTGGACTGTAGGCTAGGTCTAACATGTTGGGGATGGCATCCCTCAAAAACCACAATCTGTTATTTAGTTAAGTAATCAGCCAGCGACAAGATGAAGGATTAATTTTTAACCACCTTTTCCAACTTCCCATAGATAAAGAATGTGTTTGCAAAGACAAAAATTGTATAAATAAAAATGCAAGGTACCCAGAGTGCGACTAATGGGATTTGACGCTGGCTTTAATTTTAATGAAGAAAGTTGCCAGTAGCAACAAAACTGTCAGCAGCAGCCAAGCACCATTAATAAAGACCCAGACAACATTAGTGGCACAGCAACAGTACAAAAGGTTCCCCCTGGTTCATGCTGTGCTAAATTGGCTGCCCAATTTTTCTTAAGTGTCCATACTATTTAGAAGACAATTTATTAATTTTTGTCATCCATTGTCAGTTGACAGGCCATCACTTTGCATCCCGAATTTGAGATGGAAACTAATTGAAAAGACTGGCAGTATTTATGAGGGGTATTATTTGTCAATTACGGCTGCTGCTGATAGTTGGTGCTATCAACTCCAATGCCCCATGCTTGGGTGTGTCAGTCGGACTTTTTCTCCTTATTTCCATGCTCGTCCTACAAAAGCGACAAACAGGAACGACCACATCGATTTAGAAAACGCGTTAAGGAAGAGGAGTCCATCAGTGCCCTCCGTGCATGCTCTGAAACCTCCAGCATGGAAGAAAGCACCGATGTCACCCAGGAAACCACAGCTGCCTCTTGAAGACACCTTTCTGGAAAAAACTACTCCCTTTGTTTTCTACTAACAGAATCTATTTGCTAATATGTCAATTTACATCATCCTTGGAACTTCACCTGGCCTGCCTACGGCACAGACAAAGTTTTGCTGTCTTATCCCTGACTTTCATAAACTGCTTCTTTGGAAGTCTGAATGCCTCAAAGGCACTCAGAAAAATTCAGAACTGTAGAGTGACAAATCTTAGGTGCAGACATCCCAACTTTTGCCTTATTAAAGAAGTTCTGAAAACCTTTCAATGTTTGAAAACTTCCATCACTGTCTCCAGCATGCTCTAGGAGAACACCCAGCAAAATGCTGCCACAATTTGAGGGTTTAAAAGGCAAAACAAAACCACACAGTAAGAATCTCAGGGTGCGTTCTAGAGGTTTAGAACACAGTACTCCAGAAGAGCAGAAACCTGACTGCTGCAAGTGAGGCAGCACGCCCTGCTAACACAACAGGACAGCTAATACTGTCCCATTTGCTGCTACCAGCATCAACGCTGGCTCATGACTTCAGGAAGACACCTGTTTGCATTCGTGACTGTTTTGCCCACTCTCACAGAAGCATTTTTCTGTCCTCCAAACACTGTATGCAGCACAGAAACCTGAAACAATGGTGATAAACTGTTACGAGGAATTAGCAAAACAACAAGAAGGAAAATAAAAGTTTGGAAGCAGCAAAATCAACACAGTTACACCACCCACCTCAAGGCCTCCTTTCCTCTGCTTTCAGCACAGTTCTGCTTTTGAATCACCACAATATTTCGAAGCTTCACTGAAGTGTATCACCACAGTCCTGCTGTGAATTAATGACAAATGACACAGTGATCCACAACAGAGGTAAGGGTTCCAGATGGACACGGGACCAGAGTGCATCTAAGCACAGCTTCAGTGTTGCAGTCAGTGCATTAGTTGAGTGCCATGTCACCACGACGAGGCGACTTCAGGCAGGGGTAGCATTAAAGTTTTCACTGGCATTTCCCACTTCTGCAAAATACTGACACGATTGTTCTCTTGACACTAGAACCAAGGATTTCCCTCACTTGGCCAAAGACCATGCATAGTTTGCGGCTGAGCCCACAGGAGAAAGCTACCTCTCAGCTGCAGTCCATTACTTCACACACATCATCCCTGGGATCTTCTTGCAAACAACGCAATTTTCAAAATTTTGCAAGGCTACGCAGTTTTTATCACCTCTTTCCTCCATGCTTCTCTCTCTAGCATAAACAAGTAAATCTCAGCAGTGATTTAAAACACAGATCTTCTTTATCACGTCCTATAACACACTCCTTCACCAGCAGCAACACAAGAGCCTCAAATGGAGTTGACCTATACACGCAGTTTTGTCTGACTGTATGGTAAAAGGTGCAGGAGACAAGAAAATGCTGGTTGGAGCTTTGAGCAATCTGATCTAGTGAAAGCTATCCCCTGCCCATGGCAGGGGTTTGGATTAGATGATATTCAGAGGTCCCATCCAACCCAAATCATTGCATTATTCTGTGTATTCTATTCAAAACAAGAAACTTACAACGGCTGCATATTAATGTAGTATTGTTATTCGCTATATGTATTTTTCGTTGTGTTTTTTGTTATATATATTTTTTAAAAAACTGGTAACAAAAAATCCAGTAAAAGTGATAAGAATATTATTCTATCATAAAACACATTAAAAAATTTGATGTAAATACTAGCTGAATCCACAATGAACCAACGCTTTTAATCCACACCTATTTTCTACAAGATACTGTCAGCTTTGTTATAAAAATATTTCTCAGGGGTATTTCCAGCATTCTACATTTTAGACTCATATTTAAAGCAAAAGGTGTCATTTCCATCCCCACCAGTTTCCTAGAGTTAAAAGTTGCATGCTTAGTTATCCCTTTATGAGTTAACATAATACAATATATTTATATTTCATTTGAAATACAAATTCTCAGCATTGAAAAAAAATGGTGCAGTTCTAACTTTATACAAATTATTGTTACCTTCTTCTAGTGTATTCATGCTTGGTGTGTCACAAATATCAAACACAACCAAATGCCTCTTGGGTATGAGAGGGCTGTTTGCTCCACTCAATTCACTCTCAGCTGCAAGATTCAAACTCACCCATTGTGACTAACCACTAGGAGCTGCACGTAGGAAAATCCAAGCATGCTGTAAGAAGTTCCTCTGGCTGTATTAAAAGAAGGCAGAAAGATTGTTCATCACCATCACAAAGATGAGTGGATGCCAATGCAAGATTTTATCTTTTTTCCACAGATTCAGCAAAATGGGACTGGAGATACCGGTTGAAGCACTCAGTTGTCCCACTGGCAAATTGGTCTCTTTATGCAATTCTGTATACATTCTAAGAATTACATAGGTGTTTTTTTTTTTTTCTGAACTCTTCTTGTTTAGACTTATTTGGTCAACCGCATTCTTCTTGCACCTGTGCATTCCTGAAAAGCAAGAGCACACAAAGTCCATCCCAAGGGGAGCAGCATTCCCGTCAGAGATGAGGAGACCCTCTAACGCAGCAGGCTCTGCGTACTAGATCACTTGTTTTCACTGCTCTTTAAGTGATCCTCCAGCAGCTTCTCTTCCTATTTTAACTAACCTAACAGAAGTTATATTTACTGGAATACAAACGTATTTCACCAGTGTTCCAGAACTGTCAATGTCATCATGTTTACAACATGACTTCGCTCATTAGATGACCTGGACACCATCAAGGTTTATAGAAACAGAACAATGTATGTTGAGAGGACCTCTGAAGGTCACCCAGTGCAGAGCTCTGCTCAGAGCTGCTCAATGCAGATCAGGCAGCTCAGTGCCTTGTCCTGTTGAGTTTTCAGCATTGCCAAGGATGCAGTATTTGAATGTCATCAGGGTGAAAAATGATGTTTCTGTACATCTGATTGGAATTTCCCATCACAACACATGTCAAAACAATGCACAAAATTGTTCCCTTCACTCCTCCATTCAATCAGCTGGCAGTGAGGTACAAGAAATTTTGCTTTCCCATACACGTTTCGCATAACTGAAGAGCTCCACAAACCACTAGCATTAGAGCACAGCAGCTGCACTGTTGTAAGGCTCACGAGGACAACTGCTTTGCTATTATTCCAAAACAGAACAGGTTTGTTCTGACATCAGCAGTATCTGTCATGTACTCACACTGCTGCCTTCAATGGAGGGTAATTAATAATTTCACTTTCAGAAAGATCCTAGAGGGGTACATACATATCCCCAGGGAAACTTCTGATGCTCGAGTCCACAAAGAATTGAAGTCTAAAACTAAAACCAGATATTGCCGCTGAAACGAGAAGCAAAAGGAAAGCTTTACCAGTCCTCTTCAAAATTAAGGTGACCACAGGTGAAGAATACTTCATATGGTTTCAAAAAGATTCAACCCTACCTAACACCAAGAGACTTAGCTATGTTTTTGAGTGCCCTAGTGCAGATTGAGAAGAAATTGCACTCATTCGAAGCCCAAAAATGAATATATTGTAAGACACAAGTGTCTTCACCTCTAATTCAAAAACCCCTGACGAAGAGAAGACTCACAGTCTTGTTTCTGAAAATTTTTCTCCTCCAGCAGGTAAACCTATCTAAAAAACCCAGCTGAATGCCACAGCCTGCTGTAAACACAGCAAGAAAGCTCCTTTTCTCCAAGACACCCATAAAAGGAGAATGCTTTGAGGATAAATTCAGCATCCGAATCCCCTTAATCTAGCTCAACAGGCAGAGATGAGGCACCTTTCACAATCTTGATGCTCTCAAGATAACTATCTGAAGTCTGTGCCCCCGCTGCGGGCAAGCCAGTTCAACCCACACCAAGGAGATAAGGCCACCAAAGGAAATAGCGCAGGATCTAATTTATTTCCTCTGCATTGTTACAGCAAATGGCACAGTGGAAGAAATTAAGGGCTCTTTGTAAGCACCTTTCTGGAGGGAGCGCCATTTTGCACCAAATCCGCCTCTTTAACCTCTTTGTTGTGAGGTGTCAGTGGCACGTCAGGGCCGCAGAGTGACTGCCCGACAGAAGCGAGCTATCAGGAGCCCGATCTGGAGTGCACCTCCACCATCACTCCTACCACTAATTCATCATCCCCGTGTCCGACAGCTCGGCTGATTGGGAGCTGGGCAGGACAATGCGGGCCTGGGCTGACCACGGGAGGCTGCAGCAGGGGGAGGGCATGGCGGGCCGGGCCTGGCCTAGGCCTGAGATAAGTGCTGGCTGTCAGCGCAAGGACAAAGAAGGGCAGGCCCTGGGGAGAGAAAGGAGATTAAAAAAAAAAATCTCGACAACTGCTTTATCTGATGAGGGTTATGGCTAATTAATTATAAACTCAATTACCTAACCCTTACTTCAGCAGTCTCTACTCATTAAGAGATAAAAACCTGACTGCTAACTTTCTCTTGCACACATACACACAGCATGCTTACTTCGAATTTGCACACTTTAACACACAATTCCTTTAAAAAGATCTCCAAAAGCCTTCATATCTGTCAACTTTGTGCTCACAGGATGGAAAATTTCTCTTTTTTTTCCCTACCACCCAAAGCACCCTCTGTTGCACAATGGGAGGGCCTGGCCTCCATGCTGTGCATTGGCATTTAAAAGCAAAAACCAGACATTAAACAATAGACATTATGGACATCAAAGCCCCTTTTCACAGCCAAGTTTCTGCCTCCACAGGCTTCTGATCTATTTCACATTTTAAATTGAGCTTTTAATTTTGGGTGCTATAAGTTAGGCAGCGTGGCTCACAGGCATCAACTAAACATTATTCTCCAGAAGTCTGAAGGTAGCCAGCAAAAACGTATCGCATTTAAGGAATGAACTCTAAAAGCCCTTAACCAAGCTAATGGCTGCTAGTAGCCCCAACTGAATTTTGCATGTAACGCGTTAAAATATTTCTGGTTTATTGCTACTCAGATTCCATCTGCATTCCCGTGGTGCCTGGCCTTTCCTCCAGCTTAAGTTCTTGCCCTCTCATGTTGCACTTGACACAGGCTCAAACACCTTGCAGAATCAAGCCTTGCCAATAAAAGAAAGCTCCTCTTAATCTCCTTCCAAAGACTGTAGAGCTGTCTCTTTTGCCTTTTTGAATAAACTGAGATTCACAAATCCCTGCTTCACTCTGGTTGCCCTCTGCTCTAGCTTTTCCGTTTCTACAGAATAATGGTTTTTACATGTTTTTAGATATGTGTATATGAAATTCCTATATATGCATCTAAGAAACACACACATTTATATGCATATGTAAGAAACAAGGTGATCACATCCACGTTATTTCACATCATCTCAGAACTTTTTCCAAGAATATTTTCTTCCAATAGGTAGAACAAAGGAACCCTACTTTATGTCTGTTCCAAACACAAAAGGCTATTTCAAATTACTGTGAACTATATTTACAGAACTGCATTTTGCTTCATTCAAGATGTACAGTCTCTTAGGTCAATTTTTCACATTTTGCATACATCGATTGAAATATTAAATACTTTACACTGTCTCCACTCTAGGCAAGGATTCTGAGGATATTCCAAAATGTTCTATCAACAAGGCTTTTTTTTTTCCCCAAGTCCCCTCATCTCTGCAGCACTCATTTAACTTCTTCACTCACAAGTGATTACTTTAGATTGAATTTAAATAGAGTTTTGGTTTTGTATTCTGAAAGACTTAAAAAAAAAAAAAAAAGTCTGCAATTAGATTTATTGCAAGTTGCATATCTGAAGGTGCCAAGGTAGCTGATGTCTATGGTCAAATCTGAATCTCAAGGTGTTATGGATGGCAGATACAATTCTGAGAGAGAACAGCAAGATGGCTATAAAATCGATGAAATCTCTACTCATCAGAAAGTAAAGGAACATCACCCACTGAGCAACTCTTTATACAACACAGAAATCTCATTTGCTTCTGCACTCCATTTCACAATAGCTTTTCCTCTTCTCCGGGGCCCCAAACTCTTCGCAATCTGATAGAACTTGAGGCCAGTTGTGTTCTGACCTCACTTTTCACTAATGCCTATGGAGAAGGTCATTGTTGTTTCTTCATTCGGTTTTACAAGTTGTTGCAAATAAAGACCAATTTAAGTCTTCCTCCCACACATACTCACTTTTATGTAGTCCTATAATTTTGCTATCTGAAGGAAGACAATTGTACTTAGAACAAATTAAAGATTAAAAAAAAAAAGGAAACAGTAAAAACTCCAATGCAATTTTCTATCAACAGTTTCACACAGCTATTTAACTTAAAAATATAAACAATGATTGAAACAATCACACACACCACAATGCTGTTCTCTCAACAGCCTTCCCATCACAGTAGCAATATTAGTTAAAAAGGAAGACTTCTCCCATTCATCAATATAGAAGTTATTCATCCGAAGTTTATTATCTCAGGTAATTTGATCAATATACTTCACCTTTATAGTGCAGTTGTCCTTGTGAGCAAAGCATTTTGCGTTTTACAGTGAGATGGTTATTATGAAGGCTATTCATAGGGAAATTCTCTGCAGTTAAAAGTTTTTCCAATTAACTACATTTAACATCATTTAGGCCATAAAATGGTGGTTACATTTCACATCATGTTGTTTAAGTGTGGCAGTGCTTAGAAAGCAGTTAGCACACATTCGGCAAATACATCAACCAGTACTTTGAAATGTAAATCACGAAAATCCTGCCACAAATAGAGCAAGGTCTTTTCCATATGAAGTTACAAATACAAAATGCATGTGTTAGAAGAAACACTTCAGAAAATTGTGGAAGAGCAACCTCCTTGCTTCCATCACCCTAGGAATGCTCCTCAACATTAATTCCTCTTTGGCACTCATGCAATTCCAGTACTCTTCTGTCATGCTCCCTTGAGAATTTTGGTATTTCTCTTTAATTCTTGTTTTTGTATAATTGAGCTGTGAAATTCCAAAGAATCATGGCATATCAGAAAAACTGTCTAATACTGTTTGGGATGTAGAACTCCCAAGACCACTATATGAAGTACGTAATATTTGGGCTGCCTCTTCAGCTGGAAGAGGCAAGCACTCAGCAATAAGGCTCCACAAAAAGGAGGATAAATTCCTTGAAATACAAGTAAAACAAACGTTCATAGATCAGTTATTGCAAAGGAGAGAACCCTCTAAAAACCTGCTCAAATATTTAGAAAATTTTTAAAAAATTATTCCTTGTGACATTTTCCGAACAAATTAAAGTCCTATCAGCACTTGTAATTGGCCCTTGTTGGCCAACAGAAGGGGACATTTGCAACTTTTCCCAGGAAATTATATTCTAAATCCTTCACGAGGTGGACCTTGTCCTTTTCTGAGGAAACTTGATAGCAGTCTTTAGTATTCACTGGCATAATTAGGACTGCAGTTAATTTCATTAAATTCTCTTGCTGCTAAATGAAGCAGATTATGAGACATCTTTTATTGCAAGGCATGAAATTACAGCCTGTCAGCTGCCAATGGTAGAGTAAAACTAATGAATTACAGGGTAAATAACACCAGAATTAACCAGCCAATTTAACATAGCAGAGAACAAAGTCATTTTTACTTAGAGCTCTGGCAAACACCATCTCCAGGATACCTTTCAGATGAAAGGAAACCAATTCAAGGATCCTCAAAACAAAATAACCAGGGAAAAGCTACATTTCTTGTGCAGCAACATTATAAAGTGAATGCTATGAATAAGTTATTAGAAATCTGTCAGATCACTGTTAGATATCACACCACTACAATATTTAAACCATGGTCTCTCCAAGCACTTCGTGTTAATACGTTATTCTTTACAAACCATAAGGAGAAGTGCAGATGTGCATTAATTTGTCACTATTATAACTAGCTTAATGGTGACAACTCTTCACAGACAGCACCAGACAAAATCCCTGTTAATGAGGTGTTGGAAAACACTTTTACACTGTGGACAATTAAAGAAAACCAAAAACAAGTGTAAGTACCTAAGTTCCATTTTCTACATCTGCCCTTCCTCTTAACACAACATATGCATTTTCTCTGCACAGCACCCCAGGCCATCCTTCCTCTGCCCCTGTTCTCCACTGGAATGCTCTTCTGAACCCTGGGCTCCCAGAAAGGGCTCTTCCTAACAGACTTATGAAGCTTGTAGGGCTGCCAGACACACGCACAACCTTAGAAAACCACGAAAATGAGCCTGTTGTGTGTGTGTAGATGTCCCACCCCCTCCTCTCTTGTATTTATTTCCACCCCCCAAAAAAATAACCACAGAGGGCACAAACCCCCTTGCCACGCAGTTGTATTGCAGCCTGGTTAGCTGGTAACTGCCCAAGGCCCCACATGCTTGCAGATGAAAAGAACAGCAATGTGGCCCAAACAGAGATGTAAATGCACACTTCATTTCAAACCAATGCTCTGTAATCCAAGGGTTATTTTTATTTTGCTGCTGATGTAAGTGCTGGTGTGAGGGGCTATGCGAGCTGGAGAGCAGCCTGACCTGAGCAGGGATGGGACACGTCAGCACTGCTGTCACCATCTCTTTGGGACAGACGTAAGTTTGCAATAACACCTGTGGAATTTGGAATAAAGGGGGCTAGGGAATATTACAAGGGCTTATTATTTCCTCATTTTGGCAAGGATACTGTAACCGTATCTGTTACACACAAACCAAAAGCATTTTTAAAATGGTGTTTCACGTTACATTTTCATCAGGTTTCTAAGGTACAACTCTTTAGGTCTCCTTTCAAATCTCTCTAATTTCAAGTTCAATTTCAACTGATTTTGTCAGGGGGCAGGAATACAAAAGGGATGCTCTGACAGGTTTGGGGAAAGTCAGCACTTGCGTATAAAGTCCCTAACTTGGAAAAAGACTGCAGCTAGAGCTTGCTCTGCTGTGCTAGGATGGTGAAGTGTCAGCCTCTCTATGCACAGCTGGTATCAGCACACGTCTCCTACCTCCAAACAACACACGGTGAAATAAATTTTGTTGTTTCTGCCTTACTTCTTCACAGGAATTTAAGACCACACCATTTAAGTGGGTGTAGGCAGTGCTGTTGACGGGCAGAATGGAGGTGGCACGTGGAGGGTTGAGCTCATGGGAGCTCAGATCAACAGGTTCAAAACAGGGGAGCATCGCACAGGGCATGCTTGCCTTTCAGGGTTTCACTGCTTGTGGGGCATCTTGGCTATTATCTGATTTGGTGATGTGAGGATCTTAATTTCTTCCAAGTTCTATTTGTAACAAAGCACTCAAGAGACACTGGTGCATCTTCCAAAAAAAAAAAAAAAAGAATAAAATTTAGAACTACAAATTTCAAAGAAAAATTAAAACAATGATGAGTAAAGTAAGAAAAACAGCATAGTAGAATTCTTTGGTGAGTGCACTTACCTATTGATTAATGCCCTACTGTCAGAAAAAAAAACAAGAATTTCTACATCATATAGCCCTTTTTCAAATAAAAATAAGCAGCCACTGCTATTTCTCCTGTAATGCAAAGCATACAAAAATATATGGCACCAAATTATTTAAAATCATGGAAGTAATTGCAAGCTCTTAATGATCAGCTTTGCTAAGGACACAGCAAACTTTTCTTTCTACAGCACCTACTGAAACTGTTTTTAAAATGTGTGCACAAATACAAGTTATTTGGTAATATGAATCGTCTGCTATCTGGGTCAGAACTTACCTACAAAAGAATATCCTGGCAAAAGAATAAAGCTAAAACAAGCATGATTTTCCAAGCTACAATCCCTGAACTAAGGGAGGCCTGTATCTGCTGTGATCCAGAAATGAGTCTTCTCTCAGACACTCTCCAAACACATCTATGTGTGACACAGGAAGACCTGCTGTTTCCTGAAGCCTTTGCCTGGCATGCCCAACCTCACCAGCAAAGGAAACTCTCATCTTACACATTTTAGGCAATTGTTTTCATGACATCACAACTATTCTGGACTGATGCTGATATCTTCCCTTCAGATTTCAACAGTGGGAAAACCCACACTCTGACAGCTTGCATGCATCAACTCCAGTGCATTTGTTACTGAAATCTATAGACTGAAAGCTCTTAAGACTGTTCAATTGGAAACAGCTCAGAGGCATCGACAATGTGCCAAAACAGCAGAGCACCAGGGGCACCGATGCATTGCTTCAAGTTGGCAATCAATCACTATGCTTCATGCTTAAAGACCCCGACACCTTAGGAACCAGGCACCTCTGGGGACTGGTGTGCTACTTTCTGAAAGATGCTAAAGATTGTTAAATGTTATTGAACATGTCACCTGGTTTTTTTTTCGCTTCCCATCTTTGCCATACTCCTCATTCAATATTTGTGCTCCTTCCTCTCACCTGTTCACTACAGGTTTTGCTTCCCTTCGACTTTCACCTGAACTCTCACATCTGCACAGTTTTCCATGCGAGTTCTGCTTCTCTAGTTCTGCTATCCATCATATTGGCATGGTTTCTCATCTTTCTCTTACCTCTAAAGCTCATTCCTTTTGTCTGCCTCTTTCCTTCTACAGAAGCAGAGCTTGCCATCCTTGTGCCCCATGAAGATTCAATAAATCTATTTCTTCACTACATCACATTGACAATAAGAAGTGTCACTGAATTAGAATTAAGTATGACTTAATCTGTATCAGGAATTACAGAAATCACCAGGCTGCAAGATGGAAGCACTCCCATCTATTATTTTATGTCTCATATAAATATATCATATATATGTCTATTATTTTGTCTATGGTTTACAGAGCATCACTTTGCTCACCGATTTTTATTTATTTAATTATTTTTGATTTGGCCATGAAGCAGCTTTTAAAATGGATTCTTTAAGAAATGATGCCTTTAAACATTCCCTATTCTCTTCTGTTCTGGAGCTCACCTTCAGAATTTCTAAACAATTCAACTACTTACGCTGCTGTTTTAATTGATTTTTCTTTCCAATACCTCCTGCACTCACAGATTTCTTAATTTATCCCCCCTGAAATATTCACACGAGAGAACATGAGACGTTAACCCAGCGACTTGATTTGCAGTTCTCCAGTTCTCTACCCAACCATTTAAATACTGTCACTCATAATAGGGTGATATACTGTCCTATAAACCATTCCGCAAATGGTATGTCTTGGTATTTTTCTTTTGCTACAAGGAATCACATTTGCAATAAGGGGGAAAGCAATGAACTCAGTGCTCACACTCACCCACCGAAGCTGTTTACATGTCTGAATAGCTTCCCCATCCCTTTTTTTTTTTTTCTTTCAGGAAAGTCCACGTCATTAAGTTTTTTATTGTTTCTTTATAAAGAAGATTTTACAGTCTGACAGCCCCAAAGCCCGGTAGCTTTCACTTACTATTAAGTCTGAAATAATCTCCTCATAATCACCCCATAGCTGTGTGCTTGTCTCACAGTGCATCAGCAACAGTTCCTTTCCCGGCAAACACTCTAAATTCCTTCATGTAATTACAAGTGTTCTGTCATAGGTTAGCTAAACTGCTTGTAATTTCTCCTCTGATCTTACCAGCAGTGATGTGATACAAGAACCCACATCCTAGGGCCAACGTGCACTGACTGCTGCTGTAATGGGCAGCGTGAGAGACCTCCAGCCAGACTGACCTGGAAGCAGAGCCTCAGGGATGGGGCCCTCTCTCCAGCACTGCTTTCAACTCTCTGCCTCATTAGCGTTTCTTTAAAGAGGTTGTGTGACTCTTACTGCACGTGGCTCTAAAACAGCGAGCGCCCGTTCCAGGCGCACCAACAGCACCGTGCCACTGAAGAACGTCAGAAAACAGCCTGGGTAAAGAATACATCCCAAAATTGGGGTGAAATAGCTACAATGAGGGCAGCTCCATTTCAGTTCAGGTTAGCATCTTCAGTTCATCCCCCATCTTCCTGCCTAGATTGCTCTGCCATATTGCCCTTATTTTACTGTTACTTGAAAGAAGGATGGAAATAGGCTTGTTTAAGCAGGCAGACAGCAGTGGCATGAGACAACACTCAGCGTTTGCTACCAAAGGCAAACATGAGACAGGAAGATGTGCAACCAGAACAGGATTACGAGGCTTCTGTTAACAGATGTGCATCTTCACAAGTCAAGTCTTGTTCCATTTTGTCACCAGCTTTGCTCCTTGTCCCCACAAGCCTCTCTACCCTTTCTGATTGATCATTTCTTTGCTTCCACTCACAACCCTACCACTGATGGTTCTGCTGGATGGAAGCAGACCTGGTGCTGGACCAAGCACTGCCCTGCTCCCAGCCAGCCCCAGCTGTGCCTGAGCTTGAGCTTCTTTATGGCTGTCCAGACTGTTTCCAATCCACACCACAGGTTTTAGCCAAATGAATTTGGAGAAATTTTCAATTAAGATTTAGCAAGGCATTTTCAAAATGCTTTACTAAAATCCAAACATTTTACATCTGTTACGTTTGTTTCACGCACTTACTTTGGAATTCTATCAAAAAAGCAATCAAGCTTTTCTGGCAAGTTTTATCCCATACAAACCACTCTGTTTCTCACACTTACACGAAGGCACTCAGCAAAACTCAACCCTGTAGCTCTGTAGTTGTGTTACTTCAGTCTTCATTTCAAGCTTTACAGCTCTGGGTCCACTGTAAGTAAAACATACCCCTGTCATCCAATGGTCAAATTCATCCCAAATTTATCATAAAGCAAAGGATCCTTTACAATAAACAGAACGTGCGGTTATCTGATTTTTCTCTTTATTCTAACTTACGTGAAATAAAGTAGTGATTTTGTTTAGCTTTATTTTAAAGAGTTGCTACTACTGAATTATTCCATTTCAATTCCAAATATTTAAGTGCCAACATCTGGCCCATCTGCTGGGACTGCTCCATAGACGTACTAACTGCTGGAGTCAGAAGGCTGTCGAAGAATAAAAGTAGGATTAGGGAGAAGAGTGTTTTAACAGAAGTGCAATGACTTCCACAGTTGGTATGTCAAAGACTGGTTACAAACAAGCTGTGCTCAGAGCACCTACACTCCAAAGACCCTATTGCCTCCCACAAAAAGCAATATCACTTCTTCATCCCTTTGCTAGTTGGAATTTGCCATTGCTACTCGTGCTTTGCATAAACACAGGCTCACGAGTGTGAAATAATAATAGTGCCAACGTATTTTATTTTTTAAATAACAACAAAACAAGGGATGCTGGACGCTGATTCTGATTTACATGCAATCATCACGAATTTCAAAAGGAGCAAAAGAATGATGAGAATACATCGAATGCCCAAAGTTTGCCTCTGTCAAAAAATTAGGCTAAAGGGCTTTAAATGCGTGCTGTTCAGTTTACTCTTTTGATTGCTTTACCGCTATGTAAATCAATTTGTTAATGTTCCTTACAAAATGCATGAGCCAGTTATACTGACAAACACACAAAGCTCATTCGTAATTAGCAGTTAATTAGTAAGAAGGAACAGATGCTGTTAGAGTTTCAGCAGGCGAACAGGTTCTGTAAACAATGCTTATAAATCTAAATGAATTTATTAACCACAATGCAACTGTCAACATTTTGCTGGCAACCATACAAATATGGTGGAATCCCCAAAACATCTTTGCAACATATTAATAATCATTGTGTCAACCAAAGTCTATCAGGCAGTCTCACTTGGTAACCGTCATAAGCATTCCACTTAATCTTGTTATGTCACTGCTCCCTCCTAATTCCTCTCTCATGCCCTCAGAGGAAGAGCTGCAGTCACCAAAGTTAGCACAGACACATACACACACACCTCCAATACAGAGCAGCTCCTGGAAACAAAGACATTTGTGCAAGGGGAATGTTTGTTTTGCACTGATGCCTGGAATGGGCTTCCACGAGCTGAGAACCAACACGCGAGGTGCACAGCTCTGAAAGCAAAGCTCAGCCCTGAAGGATGTGCAGTAATTTTCTTTACGCCCATTATCACTCAATGAGAGATCACTATCATGAAGGCATCTGCAGATCTCACCCACTAAAAATAACTGAAGGCCAATTATTTGCACTCACCATTTACAAAATGATGTGCTCACTAAGCCACTCACTATTCCAGTTTTGGGTTCTCATTTCTTTGTTGTTATGTTACCAAGGGTAGACAGGGATGGCTCAAACAAAAAGAGCACCTCTTGTAAGCATTTCCTTGCTGCAGTATGAAGACAAACTCTTAAAGCGGCATCTACATACAACAATCTCCAGCAAAAGCATTTGGCTAGGGGCCAGCTCTTAGCCTGAGGGCAACAGTGAGGATCCCTTGGTGACCTCATTCCTGCCAATCTCTGCATGTCACATTGAGATGCCACCTTGATATATTACACCATTTCAGCACTGGAAAATTCTAATAAATTTTTTAAAGTCATATTATGGCTTTCTTTATTGATGTTCCCTTTTATACCTACATAGCTTTTCCTCATTCCCTCCCCCTCTCCTCCAAAGTGCTCTGACACCTCTTCACCACGTTCTGCTCCTGCTTGCAACGTGCACAGGTATTGCAATACAATGGCACACAGGAGAGGATGAGAAGACCAAGTGGATTAAATTCTCCAAAGCTCTGCAGGGGACTGCCTGGCTTTCCTTCTGCAGACTGCAGTCCCACTGGCTGCCCTGCTGCAGGTGACTGAGAGCACCAGGGCTGGGGGAACCCATTCTCTGCCAGCATCATGTGCTGGGCAAAAGAGGATGAGGATGTTCAGAGCTTCAGAAAAAGCAAATTATCTCTCCTGAGCCACTCACCTGTTTGTTTGTCCCTTCTCTTAGGTTTTGATTGGTTTATCCTGAAGAGCAGCACCCATTCCTTCAACAGTTACAGTCAGGATTTTTTGGCTGTTTCCCCTTTTTTGTCTCTGCTGTCTTCACTGCAGGACAGACTCCTGCCTCAACAGTTCTGTAGATGGTCGTGGGTCTTCTGGCACTCTCCTCCCTGCAGTTTCCATTCTGTTCACACAGTTCCTAAAAGGGTGCTTAACCTGATCACCACCCCAAGCAAAAGCTGGAACATCGCCTTCTGAATCCTAATGATGTGCAAGAGCTACAATCACACCTGAATGTTCAGCTTGCCAAACCTATGCACTTGCACCGTCTCTCTCAAGAAGCAAATAACAGCTTTGTATTTGGACAGAATGAAAAAGAAGAGGGGGAGGTAGAACACCTCTTGCTGGTAGTCATGAGCAACCCACGAGTTCTTATGGCATGACCTTGGACATCAAACCAAGAAATGTTCACAGAAGGGCTTGGGTTGGAAGGGACCTCCAAGACCATCCAGTTCCAACCTCCTGCTGGGGACAGGGTTGCCAACCACTACTAAATCAGACATCAGCAAAGGGTGCCCAGGGCCCCACTCCACCTGGCCTTGGACACCTCCAGGGATGGGGATGTTGGTATTTTTCCATTAGCTGTTTGGTACTTTTCCTCTTATTGTTGCCTTATTTTTGCTCACTTTTTGAACTTTGGTCATATAAATGAAATATTGCTTTTGAAATTGCATCCCCTGCCATAACTGACGGTAACAAACATGTAAATATTGTTCTTTATTAAGTAAATTCAGTAAAAATAAAGATATTATGGTTATTATGCGTTGTACCATAAAGACAGATGTGTAAGCTGGGAAGAGTTATGGGTTATGTAGCTTCTTAGGGTGATAGGCAGTTACAAAATTGATAGAAAGTTAATTTCTCTGAAAAATGTATTAATAATGTCTCGTTTATAGATCCTTAGAGGTTTGAACACAATATGCACAGCACTACAGATGCCAATTTTAGGAAAATAATATTACTGTAAGGTCTCCGTAACTCCTGAACATCACCTCAACCCCTACCAATCATTACCTGGAAACTGATAAAATAATGATTTTAAGTACTTATGTAGAGCAACTGTACACTGCTCACCTAGTCTTCAAATACTTGGGACTATCACTACAATTGTGCAGGCATTTGGAGCTATAACAAGAGTAATTTATAGGACGGGAGACAGAAAGCTTGGGTTTTAGGGCCTCTCAAATACTAGATCAATTAAAAGAAACACAGGAGAAATTCAGTCGTTATTGAAAAAGACTGAAATCAGACAGCATCTGAAGATCACCAGGAGCACACCAAAACAGCCTTCACACCCAAATGAAATATTATTCCAGGCAGGTGAACGGAACGCCCGACCTGTTCCTCTGACATAAGGGCACATTTGATCTAATTGGAAAAAATATCGAGTGCACTGGGAATAGTCACTGTTAACTGAATGCAACAACGAAAAAGGAAAAAAGAGCATGCAGACCCGAGGGAATTACCAAATCAATTAACAACTAATTCAGGAACTAATTTCTGTATTGCCTCTTAGCACAAAACTGTATCTTTAATTTCTCCTGCAATAAGCATCACCATGATAGTCCTAACACACTCTGACGCTTTAAATGAGTTTACAAGTATCTCTTTTTGATTGGCTATATAACATTATTTCTTCACAGTTCAATGCAACCATAGCCAAGTGCTCTGAAATATTTAATTATGCTGGTAGCTACCAGTTAACAATTTACAGAACCACAGCGAGTACAAAACAGTTTATAACTAGTAATCAACTAATTAAAAACACAGCAAAAATGTGTATGTTCTGATTATAAACAATTGCAGAGGAATTACACAGAAGATTTCAGCACTAAGAGCATTTGGCTAAAGCCCATGCTCTTGTGTTTGTATCTGGGTACTGATTACTGTGATTAGACAGAAGTGTGACAGGGTAAATTACACATCATAGTCGACAGAAATAAATAAAGCTCTGCCATTTGCCAGTGCCTTGTTCGTTGTGACACTTTGGAGTTTTGGAAAGCCACCCTCCAGAGCCACCAATCCTGCACAGAGCTATTTAGGAACCTGCAGGAGCACCACTAAATAAAACCTGAGCAGTAACAGAGCTCTGGGGACCCCATGGAGCAGAGGGCAGAGCACGTCATAGTGCTTTGGGGCTCCGTGTAAAGCAGGGGTTCCCAACCTTTTGGCTTGTCTGGGCCATGTTGAGTGAAGAGGAATTTGTCTTGGGTTGCATGTAAAATATATAATATAGTTAACGTATATGACTAACAAAACTTTATACATTTTTTTTTTAGTAAGACATAAAAAAGAGCAACAAAACCATAAAACCACTGGGATACCTGACCCTGCTTTTGTGAAACACACACCAGTCTGGTTCAATGGAAGTTGTTGCAATTCCCAGTGAGCTCTCAAGGTGTTCATCAGGGATTTCTGATGAAGTTATACTTTTGCTCTGCTTCATCCCTGAAAACAGTTGTTCACAAACGTATGTACTGCCAAAAAGCAACGACGTGAATAAGGCGTGATTGTGATGTGAGAGATGTGGTACCTCTGGCAAGACAGGGCTTATAGAAGTCTGTAGAAAGACATGATCACATTTTTCTTTGAATGGAATGTCTGACTGTAATTCTACACATTCCATTTGAAAATTTGAAGGGGATGTATTTATGCCGACTCAAAATGGAGTTGCAAATAGACCAAAAACCGATTATTTTTTTTGACAATCATGAAACCTCTTCTCAAATTCTTTTATCAAAACAGAAAGCAAGGCTGCGTCTTCTTCACTGTTCACAGGACTGTGTTCAGTCAACACATCAAAATGCGTAAAACTATTTCCACAGCTTGAGTTAGCACTGCATCATGCCCTCCCCGTGTCCCGGGCTCAGCTCAGTGCCATTGCACACTGACGACTGGCTGCTGCTGAGCTATAGGTGTTGCTCAGCAGGGCAGAGCCACCACCACGATGGCACAGCAGCAGGAACAGGCTGCAGTACGGGCTGTGCCAGGCCCATGCGACCCGTGGGGTGGACATGCCTTCAACAGAACTTGATGCTGCATGCAGACAGCAGAGTTACAGGGTACACCATGGTGCTCAGTGCTGGCCCGGTTTTGACATGCTCACTAGCCACAGCAGTGGGCTGCAGCCCTGCTCTCGCTATCCCAGCTCCTTCCACCCTGTCAAGTCAGATGAATTAAGCCAGAAGAGATGCTAAGACGGTTGCTTATTTGTTCCCTCCTTTGCTCAACTCCAAGTAAACATCTCTATGTACAAAACCTGCTGCAAAAGGCATTTGTTGTTTGCATCGGTGGCGGCTCTCAGGTCTGACACTTGCCTGCAGCACTGCGGGGCTCCTCGGCCTGCGAGGAGGAGGAAGCAAATCACTTTGAGTGGATGTGGCACACCGTCACTTCTCAAGCCCTATGTCAGAGACGCTACCAGGCTTGCCAAAACCAAGGACTATGCAGTGCTGGGTGTTATTCCACACAAAAACTGTGCACAGAAATGCCCCAGCTAAAAGCTGAAAGGAAAATGAGGTTAGAAGAGGAAAAACAGTGGTCAAGAGGAGGCAGCAGAGGTAGGACAGAGCACTGTATGGGGAGAGGAAGGAGGCTGGGGGGCACAGAGCAGTAGACAGGCAGGTCAGAAAAATTTCATGGGGGCAAAGTCCAATAAAATTCCCCCAAATTAAGCATTAAAATCTCTTCTTTAAGTCAAGCAATGGCGGCGATAGGGAATAAACGGGTTTGTCCCACCTATTTCATCTACAAGACAACTGGAGATCCAATAACAAGAGAGGAAGAAATGCAAACACATTGCCTAAACCTGAACACGCTGAAGGAAGGAGGATGGCTCGTGAGCGAAGCTGCTGCCTCGCCTGCCCCTGTCATGGAACCTCAGAACATCCCAAGGTGGAAGGGACCCATAAGGATCATGAGTCTGAAAAGGGAAAACTGAAATAAACTGTATTTAAATTCTCTTTCTGTTGCTGTGTTTTATTTTGTTATTTACGAGGCAACTAACATCTTAGAAATAGCATAGATTGTCTTCCCTTTGATTGGGAAGGTTTTGGAAAATGGCTTCAGTTCCACTCTATGACCAGGACGCCTGGGAAAGGACTGAAAATTGACAACGTAACGGCCAGGCTTAAAGCATAAGGGAAGAGAAAATTCTTAGGAGTACACAACTCCATTTAAAAGTCCCTTGAAGGAAATGCTGATAAGGGATTTCCAATCAAAACACAACTCCTCAAACATTTCAGCTGTCAGGGAACCCAACTGACATTCTTCATACAAAGTTTGACATTTGTTGAAAGCGCTTCAGCATTATTTTTCCCAAGTCCGCCGAGACCTTTTCTAATGCACATTACAAAGTTGCAGTTTCCTCTGTGCTCATCTTAAGGAAAAACTGCAACCTGTGCTTCCAGTAACAGAACTCCTCTTCCTCAAAGCAAAGCAGTTTCTGCTACACAGTGGTGCTGCCCAGTTTGCTGACAAAGCTCCACAGGTACCTTGGCCCTAAAACTATTTGCCATTTTCATTTTGGAGTAAAAAAGACAAAATATCTACTTTCGTTCAAAGCTTATCTTACTATATTTAAATGTAGAAAGCTGGTAGGCAAAAGAGGTCATTTGAAATATCACCTAAAAGTAAAGGCTGACTGAGATATTCAGCTTCCTCCATTTATATAGCCATTTGCAAACAGAGAAGAGAATGGATTTTGAAGTTCACCTTTGCAAGTCATAGATGGCAAATTTTTCACTCTGCCATCAGCTAATATTAAACATTAGAAAATTTATTTTCAAGCCAGGCTTTGATTTTGCTATCCCTCAATGATGCACCCAGGAGCTCTGCTAGAATTTGGGGCACAGGAAGGGTAGCACTGCTCACTGTGACCCAAGGTTTGGGTAACCCATCAAAACCAAAAACTGACCAAAGCTTCGGCGTGACAGCTTTTGGTAAGAGAGCAGTCAAGGTTCCGTAGCTCAGATATGTAATAACATGAGCATCTGTGATAAGTGCAAATGCCAAACACGAGAATCTCAAAGCAGAAAGTCAAGGCCAGCTCTTACGTATTTATTTACACTCCAATCTGGGAGGGAGGGGGGAGAGGAAGAAAAAAAAAGAAAGAGCACACAGCTGCCATCCCAAAAACAGACCTCCCATCTGCCACCCACGATTTGCATGTCACCTTCTTCAGGCTCATTTGTACTTCATTAACTGCCATTGACTTAACAAGATTTATGCAAATGACACCACAGGAGCTTGCTAACTCCCACTGCAATCAAGTGATTATGTATGTACAATTCTCCACAGCAATGAAAAATTAATACATGACAAGCCCACTCACCGCTGAGCTGAGCTTCTTGCTTTTATTTCTCTTGTTGTCATTTTTTTTAAAAAAAATTTTATTTGAATATGCCCTACCTACTGCAAAACTGCAGAAAACAAAGCAATCTTCCCAAAGTGCTGAAAAAACAAACAAAAAAAAAAAACAGAAAAAAAAAAACTAGGAAGTGTGTCACTCTGAAATGCATCACTTAATACACACTTAGAACATTCACTCAGGCTAACTGGGAACAAGACTTCATTTTCAGACTAAATGGTTTTGAACAGAGGCTATTCCATACTGACGGAGCCATTCACCCTTGCTCTACTTTCAGCACTGGAAATGCTACAGAAAGCAGCTGGAAGATTTTCAGCATAAGCTCCTCTTTCTCCGAAGTACAGAACTTTCTATGGATTTTAGCTTTGGGCCAACGTTGTTCCAGACAATTTCAGGCTATTTGATTAGTTGAGGGTATTTAGATGGAATATGAGTAAAACAGCAGAAAAGCTGTCTCTATGTTAAAAACTAATCATTGTAGGTTGTGACAAATAAATGAAGCCAAAGCAAAGTCTCCTATAATGCCCTCTAAAACACGAAANCCCCCCCTTTTTGGAAAGTGACGGTGCATTGGAAGTCCTCAAAGGATGCTGAGCGCATACAATGTAAGGCATGCAGATACTGCCCTACAAACAAAAGCAGGCCTCTCACTTCAACAATTTTTTTTAGTTCCCCCCAAAACTGACCTTCCTAAATTTAATTCACTTTAGAGTAAGTTAGGTTAAAGTTAGCATTCACGATTTAAAAACACACCAACTCTTCATTGCTCACATTTTGGGTCCCTGCTGGGAGCCAGAAGGTTCTTCAGAACGGTTTTAAATGCCTTGGCTGAACAAAATCATGTTCAGTAGCATAGAGAAAAGTAATTTGAAGCATTTAGAAAGGAAAGGAAGAATTAGAAAATTAGCTCTTTTCAACGGGATTGCTTTAAGTTAAAGTCATGAAGGAGTGAGGTGTCCCCTTGCAAGGAAACAGGGACTCCATTTGTAACCCCATCTGATTCTTAGACCAAAACAGACCAAGTCCTCCATCGCCTGATGCAGCTCTAGCAGCTGTCCAGGTTGGAGTCTGGGTCACAGAAAGGCTGTGGCAGGAATTCTAAGCAAATCTGTAGCCATGCTGGCACAGCTTGTGTAACGTGACTTGTGCGTGCATTTAGAGAGCAACCAGGAGAGCAGTGAAATGCTCAAACCAAGCACTCCTCCACCAGTTTAAACTGTCTCCAAATGCAAAAAAGCATCGCTTTGTTGACACGCATCGACCACAGCCACGCTGCTTAAATGGCAGCAACAGCCCAGATCCCTCACAAACGGGTAGCTGATGAGGACCTTCTGTCTGTCACTCATATTTTCCACCTTTCCTAGTAAGTTGATTTTGTAAACATTTACTTTGTGCTCCCCCCACCACACAGAAAAATGCCCACCTAACGTCAGTTCTTCCCCTCCACTTTTGTGTAGCCCTCTAGCTTGGAAGAGTTGTCATGTTTTCTTGAAAAAAAGAACATTTCCAATCTCCAATTAACTTTTTTTTTCAAACTGAGAAATACTGTTTCTGACTTCTGGGACACCCTAGGTAGACAAGAACAACCTACAGTCAGGCAGCACAAAACATATCAGGTAACTAAGTCATTGGCTTTGACGTCTGAAGAGGAAGACTCTTCTTTCTTCCATTGGCTGTTTTTGAATAACCCTTTTTTCAAGTACCAGTGAACTGAGAAGGTGAAACCCACTGTGTCTGAAATTCAACCCGAACTTTCCTGTGGCTTTTTCTTTTTTAGTTACTTAAATCTGCTTTTTAATTACTTAAATTTGCTAATAAGCTCAATCAACAGAAGGGAAGGACCAATCTGCAGCATGAGCTCAGACTCAAGCCCTACCCTAGGGCACGATCTCACCAACACTCCTTAAGAGGTATTACTGCCATGTATGTACCCTAAGCACCTACAAAGGGAAAAACAAAGTACTGACACCAGGTATGAGAAAGGTCTGGCCACTGCGTGCTTTTGAAGATGAGAGTTGGCAAAGGTATCTTGCTCAAGAGCAGCTTCAAGAAGTCATGGGACATTTAATGTAACTGGAGGTGACTCGTGACTGCAGCATGGGATGGGGTAGCAATGTGACTTCTGGGCTAATAGGAGGAAAGGCTGGAAAACACAGGGACCAAGATTAAAAATAGTCTTTTAAGAATATAGTAAGAAAGCTTTTCCACAGCAACATTATGACTACTACAATCTGCATTCAACTTCTTGAAAAGAGATTTCTCTTTCTATACACTGACCATTTGTCACTGAAACCTATCATGACGGAAGGGGTTTCTCATTGAAAGTAGCACAGCAGCATGACATATTACTGAAGTTTTTAGGTCCCAAAGTACCTTTTCACATCCCTCTGTCTTGTTCACAGTTAACGCATTAAATGAGAGGAATTTCTAGTTCCTCAGAGAAATCTCCAAGCATCTCGTACCTGTAGAACACACCAGTAATAGTCAGATCAGCAATTTAACTCATCACACCTCCACCAATAAGAGCTATCTGAATAGTGGGCAGCCAAAAAGCTACCCCAGTGCCTGATGTCAGAGCCCATGCTGATGGTGAAAGATGTACATCAGTTCAAAAAAATAGTTTGTAATCAAAGCCGTTCCAAACTAATGTGTATTTTTAAATGGCAACTAAACATTGTCAGTATGAACACACACTGCATTTCTACTTAAAATAAATGTTTCTAATTTTGAAGTTTTGTTTGTTCCCCCTACTCTGTCTTCTTTGACTTGAACTGCTGGGTGATGAGGGCCTCCTTACCTTTGCTGAAGACTGTGAATGAAGTAGAAAACCTACAAACTCCAAAATCCATTCTTTTGACACATACCACGCACAATGCAGCAGACTGATGGAAGCCACCCTACAGCACTGCATGCCATTCTGCCTCCCTTCCAGAGCCCTTCCCAGTAACTCAACAGGATTACCCTGCTAAGTGAAGTCTTGCTCAAATACTCAATGACGGTTGCTCGAACACGAGAAAATGAAATAATAACAATTGGCATTAATAACAACAGCAGACGTTCTGAAAATTCTGATCGTGCTCTGTAAATACAGTAGGGGTGGGAGGGAGAAATGTTCAATACACTCAGAGTGACTGTAGAGGATATTTCATTTCATTGCATTACAGTGGGATCACACTTTTAATGCTTATTTTACCTGTCCTACAAGTGTATTTTTACTGAAACTAATTTCATGCAATGCCATTTTAGAAAAGAACGGTACATACACCTTGAATAAATATCAGGAAAAGTACATTCCTCTATTTATTTATTTTTCTTCTCAGCTGCATTCACAGACCACTTTGTTTAATTGGCATTACCCAGAAGAATCCAGCCGGTCTAACCCATCTCGTACAACACAAAAGCTGTGGAAAAAATCACAGCTTGGTTCACATGCCTGCAATCTCCTCTTCTGAACACAGAGCCAAATACTGAGCTTAGCTGGTGTCAAACTGCTATTCTGAATTGCAGTGTTTGATTAAAATTTGTCTGCTAAAGATTCAGAGGCACGGCTGCGCTTCAGCTGCCTGATGGTCCCAAAAGGTCCTTTTAACGGCTTTTAGAAAGAAAATCACCACAAATAATTAAGAGTTCAAAGCCATCTCCCCCTTAACTCACAATGTAAAAAAAATGCAAAGAGCCCCCAAACCACACAAAATGACACCAAGCAGGAGACTCAGGGCTACTCGATGAGGCAGGAACTGAGGAAAGGTTTAGAAGCCCACCAGGAAGAGGGGTGCAGCAAAGCAACCAAGGGAAACTGGAAAAACTGTGCAGGAAGACAACGAGCTCCTTCACTCGGCACTCTTGCTGCCTACAGCACAGTAACTCACATGAAAGAAAACACTTGGAAACGCTGTGGCAGGAGCTATCTGCAAAGCATCCCATCCAAACGCCCAGCACAGCGCTCCTAACTGCATGAATTCAGTGTGATTCAATTTGGAAAAGTAAATGATCTCATTTACCGAAACACTTTGCATTCGATTCCAGTATTGCTTTTCCCTTTCAAAGGAGCGTTCCGAGCTACAATTTAGCATTCGGTTTCCGGGCTAATGAAAGTACATCTAAGCTAGTAAAACAGACCAAAACAAATCCGTGAATTCAAGCCCTGTTGTGTAATGAGGAAGTTTAATTAAGGCCACATATTACAGCTGTAAATGTTCTCTTATACAATAAGGTCTAAATGAAACTGAACCTAATCAAAGTTACAATTCCTTCATTAGCAAATTACAAACAAGAGCACACAGCTGACACACTGGCCATGATTATCACAACTAATTGCCTCGTTGTTACGAACCAGCCTGAAACTGTGTTCAGATGTCCGTCTGCGGCAGCAAATTAGGGCTGCATCAGGCTGTTCTTGCCATCACAAGGGGCTCTTGTGCACTGATTTCCCCCCACCAACGGGCAGCGCGCAGCCCAATCAAAGCGGGCTCCACAAAGGCAGGCTTTGAAGCCGAGCAACACGCTCCATATGCAGGCCGGCAGACTGCACTTCATTAGGCCTGTTGTCACATTTTCCCTCTTCTTATTCTAATGATCCTATTTTAATACGCAGAGGAACCTCTCCTAATTGATGTCAAGTGAGTGACTTCCACATTCATCATCAGAGCACATCAAACAGAGCTCAGTGCGGGCCGGCCTCGCGGTGCCCGAGACCCGAGGTGCGTCTCCAACGATGAAGAGCAAAAAGCTTTTGGCCTACCTGCTTAATTGGGATGGCCCGGCCGCTCCCAATGCTGTCCGTTCTGCTCTCCAGGACCTTCTTCTCTTTGTCTGGGTCGCTCCCTTTCCGAGACTGCAGAGCAAAAGGAAAGTTCGCACTTGGTTTAGTGTCGCCAGTCCTTTTTTTATTTTATTTTTTTTCTAAGCAACTAAAAAAAGTGTTTTGACACAAACGTACTCAAAGCAGGAGGGGAAAACCTACAAAAAGTACATGACAGTCCCAAAATTGGAATGCTCCAAATACCACCTCTAATTTTCAACCACCCGCTTGTTTGAAATGGGGTTTGGGTTTGAAGAGTTCCAGTTTTGCTGCCTCAAGACCCAGTGGATCAGGGGACATGTTGCTGAAGTTTCCCAAGATTACAGCTTCTCATTAAGAAAATCTGATACAGACATGGATATACTTAACTAATATCTGTGTATTTTTAGGAAGGTTATCAGCTACTTAAAAATGTGATTTTATGACGCTATCTCTGATTGCATTGATTCTCACATTGATTTTTAACTCTCCTCTTCCCCCTTCTCCACGGCTAGAAAGTTGGAATTAAGAAAACATAGCGACCGAGGCTGAAAAACATTTTCTGAGCAGGAAAAAGAAATATCAGTGTGAGGACAATTAAATCAATGTTTAAAACTTGCCTTTTCTTGGCTTTCTATGAAGAGAGCTGCCCCAAGGAGCAAGCTCACAGTGCTTCCTCGAGACTCTCCAGGAAT
Organism: Penelope pileata; assembly: GCA_013396635.1. NCBI lineage: Eukaryota > Metazoa > Chordata > Aves > Galliformes > Cracidae > Penelope > Penelope pileata. The sequence continues at coordinate 41,757 of WBMW01003274.1, read as the reverse complement.
GTGCACAAGTCATTCAGACTCTGAATGTCGATTATAGCAAAAGAACGCACAAGTATAATCCTTTTGCCAGATTTATTTTATTTAAAAAAAAAAAAAAAAAAAAAGGAAGAGCTGAGAGTCGTCCTCCTTAATAACTGATCTGACAAGTGACAACTTCACTCCATTACTTTTCAATAGGAACATTACTCACACAATATTGAAATCGGGGAAAACGTTTTTGTGTGCTTTTCAAATCGCGGATGATATATGCAACGAATATGTTGGCTGTGTCCAGCACCACAAAGGAAAGTTAATGAAACCCAGAGCAACACAAGACAGAGGGTTTGGTTTTCGGCATAAAGGAATGTTTGAAAGACATTGACATCAGGAGCGCTGTCGGAATCACGATGGTTCATACCCATTTGCCGTGTTCCCCCATTCAGCAGGAGAAGGGATGGAAGGAGGAAAATGCCCAAAGCTGCTGCTTTCAGGGGTGAGGGGAGGGAAGGGGAGGAAAAAAGCCCCCAGAGGAAGACTTCAAGTCACAGCATCCTAAGGAACACATCTGCCCAGCAGGGAAGCTGCGCTTTTCCTGGCTCTGCTGGGAGCAGGCTCCTATCACTAGTTACTATGGTTAGGGGCAATGGAATGACATGGCAGGGAATTAAACAAAGAATAAATGAAAGAAAGCAAAACAAGTGGGAGGGATGAAATCTGATGTTCAAGATAACTATTGTTCCTCTTCCTTCAAGACAGATTTCTGAATCCCAAAGTGCCACTTCCCAATAATAAAACACAAAACAATACTTCAATAGCGCAAAGCGGCCCTAAGTGACATTCTAAAGAAACTCAATGAAGGTAGCCAAATCTTTGGGAGGGAAGATGTCAACTTGAATGTTTCTTTTTATCTGACTTTTTAAAAGAGAGGATCCCGTCTCTGAAAAGCAAACCAAACGCTATGCACTAATTTATTTATTTTTAAGTCATCACATCTTCTATTCCATAAAAGTGACTGCATCAGGAAAGAACACATTGTACACTGCAAAATATTGCCAAATGTTTAAAGTATAGAAATCTAGGAATGTATGATAGGCAAATCCTGTTCCAGCTGCTGCTAATCACAGAATAGATAACGTTTTCAAGGGGTGAATTTTATCAAAAACAAATTGTGTAGTCAAATAGAGATTCTACTCTTTCATGCTTTTGTATCTATAATGCATCCATTTCATTTTATATCACATAGATCAAAAAACAGACTCTAGATCACACTGGATCACCATTTGTAAGGACTTTTTCTGATGTCATGCTTACACGTTAAGTAATTCTATTTAAAGCTTCATTATGGCAAACTAGAGGAAGTCCAAAAAGCTAAAAAAAAAAAAGCTAAAAAAAAAAAAAAAAAAAAAAAAAAAAAAAAAAAAAAGAAAAAANAAAAAAAAAAAAAAAACTGTGTGAATGTCATTTGGCCCATTTCTCCTTTGTTATATGCAGCCTTATGTCAAGACAAAACACTACCCAAATCAGAGCTGTGAAATAAGATTGTTTCAGACTCAGGAAGATACAGCACCTGAGCTTGGGCACAACCAGAATCTGTCCACAGCCCAGAGAGCCCCACAGGTACGAATTCTGATCTTTAATATACTGAGATAACAGAGGGTTTTTGAACATTTTAAAAAGTCATGCTTGCAGATCTGCAATCCCGTAAGACAGGTAATATTGATGTGGGAAAGGAGATGCACCTTACTGTACCTCGTGCTCACTGAGCCCACACATTATCTGACAAGCAGTTACCATCACTGCTTTGCTGAAGTGCAAGTCCTCATCTGTGCTATACACTCCAATTCAGTGCATGTCCCTATGTGTGCAGCACACAAAACAAAGCACATTTACCCTTCTGCTTTATTTTAAAGTAGATAGGCAGCTATTGCAATGATAGCTCAACAGGAAATATTAAAATCCAAAGTCAAAAAGATCAGACACCTCTTATAATGCACTTAAATAGGAACATGCTTAAATTCGGTGTCCTATTCCAAATCCAAAGCTGTAAGAGATTTAAGAAAAATCACCTCTGCTTAACCCTGTTTGCTTCCAACACTAAGAGATCTTCACGGAGGAAACTAAGCATATTACCTATGCTACACAACAAGAGTCAGTTTGCAATTTAGCAAATGCAAGTGACACCAGTCATAAGCAAGTAATAGCCTAGGAAAATTGCACAGCAAAAGAAACACAGCTAAATATTTCTAGTTACACATTTTGTTCTTAACTGGACAGGACATCTATTTATTCACAGACAGGCCATCTATTTGTTCAATTAATGCCAGTTACAACTTGGTTGATACGAGCCCTGTGTTGGGAGCAGGGTCAGCACCCTTCAGCACAGGGGTTGCACAATATCCAGTATGACTTAAAGACAGAAGTAATTCTGAAACAACAAAAGAATTTTTTTCCCCCACCCCCACAGCACTTGATTTCTCTCCAATTTTTCCCAAGTTATTTGACATTAAGACAACTGTCAACACCCTCTGGTACCAGGAACGTGGTTCTCCCTACATTCTGCTCAGCCCCTCTGTAGCACACACAGCTGATTTCATATTCCTCTCAGACTTCTTCCTCAACTGCAGATGTGTATAGCATGTTTCTCTTTATTCACTTTCTCAAATTTACACCTACTCCAGTATAAATCACCCCCAGTTTTCCAAATGTCAACAACATGTAAACAGCCCTCTCAGCACTTTATGCACACTTGAGACAGGAAACGGTTGCAAATGCTGCTGACAGCCCTGTACTGGTCTCGGCTCTGGTCCAGATTTATGAGTCTGCTCCCAGTTCCTAGGATGACACTGACATCTAGTGGAGTTAATAACTCATGAGTGCGTCTCAGAACAAGCAGGTATTCCTGCTAACAGAGGGGAAAGCCACACAATTGCTATAAAACCTCAATGTCAAAATCTGACAAGTTTTCATTTGACGCTCACTTTTGCATTTTTCTGGGGGGAGGGTTAACACTACCTCAATAAAAATGCATCATTTTAATTACTTTTTAGGAGTTGGAGGGCCTACAGCTTTTAATCGAAGTATCATGGTGAAGATGGGCCCACCAAATGTGATCTGTGAAACTCTGCCGCTGTCACTGAGCACTCCAAAAGTAGGACAAAACTTTTAACTGCTACAGGCTCAGAGCTCAGATCTTGTTTAGATCATGAAGAAATGTTTTCACCACTTCTGTGAGTGCTCCCCTGGATACGAGCAAGGAGGCAGCCAGCACTGGGAATTAAACAGGGCACTGGCTTTGGAATACAAACTACAAACTTTTTCTGATAACGGGAAGATGTGGCTTGCCAAATGCAACCAATGTGCAGCTGCAGTACCAAAGAGTCTGCATGCAACCCCACGGGAACTCTGTGTGTGTTAGAAGGCATGGTTAGAGGAGGGTCAAAAACTGATTGCCAACCACATTTGCACACACAAAGCAATTCCAAAGCCTTCAGCAAGACTGCTAAAATAAGGACATCATCACTCAAAGCTTCACTCTTACTTCCCAAAGCATTTGTGTATAGCAGAGATCAGAGTGGACCAGTCAAAGTTTAATACTTTTTTTTTTCTTCTCAATGAAGCAAAACCCAGATAATTTAGGGAAAAAAAAAACAACAAAAAACTCATGCTCATCTCCATCGTATCTTTTAACTCTGGAAAATTGAGACTGTATAGCAACAAAAGTAGCATGGAGTAGTTGTTTTCCAGTACCCCATGGAATTCCCGTGGCAAACACTGAGACCTCTCTCTAAACGCTGGACACCTCAGCAAGGAAGCCCTAAGTCAGCAGTATTACTCAGTACAGGGACAGGTTTTAGGAGCAGAGGCTCAGCTTTGCCCTTGGTTATTGAAGGTGGGAACCTAGGGAACCCGGACAGATTGCAGAATTCAAGCCAAAGGCTCCAGAACTCATCCACTGGAACTCCCAGTATGGTAACTTCACTGTATTCCGTCTCTAATTACATCCTCAAAGAGAACAGCCCCACTGTAGTTCTAAGGTGCTTTTGTTTCCATGCCTCCAGATCCATTTCACCACTCCTGTCTGGATTATAGACCAGCTCAACTCAACGGGGCTGAAGTTGAGGGCATCATCACCGAGCACTATGAGAAACACAGCAACAGTCTCCTCCTTGGCTCACTCACCGTGAAGAGGTTGGATCGGCGCTTGGACTGTTTACGGACAGGAGTTGGTGTGTTGGCAGTGGGAGGAACATCAATCCGCAGCTCCTTCTGGCTGGTGCTTGGAGTTGATGGGACAGAGGAGGAATAATCACTTAAACTCCCTCCTCCATTACTGGTCTGCAAGGATTAAAGTTAGTTTTAAACAGTGGTACACTGCTTTCAAGAAATTGCAATCCACAGCTGTATCTTATTTAGCCCTGACACCTGAGAACAGCAGCCTAGGCTCAGGAACACAGCACACCTGCCCTACTGCCACTTCTCCACACATTTCCATGCCAAGCCTTTAAATACTTTATTTTCCAGGCCCCTGTTCTTTAAAAACCTAGATATTTCTGTTGATGTGGCAGGCATGTTGTCAGTTTACACAATATACCCCTAGCTGGATATAAACAATTTCATGTGTTTTATTAGGGTAAGAGTAAGCAAAACACTGGAGAAAGGCTATAAATCTTAGTTTTCTACTTCAAAATTGGTAAACAAAACTCTGCCTCAAATCTATGAAAAGTACCTAGTGCAATACAACTGCATAGCTGGACTTAATCCTGGTCTAGAATCATCAGTCCACTAAGAGCTAATCAAGAAAATGTAAAAAAATCAATGTTGTAAAACGGTTACTATAGTAATAATAGTTCTTAAGACATTTGCTGAAGCCATGAAAACCATTGGCAGAGGGATACAGAGCTTAAAAGACATTCCAATTTTATCAAAGTAGCCAAAATCATAGTCTCATAAGAAATAAAGTGGTCACTCAGTAAGCCTATAAAACAATTAATGAATTGATGCCACAAATGACTAACAGCAGAAAGGGGAAGAAAACAGAGTCTGGAAAAGGACCAAAAGGTGATTGAAGTTCTCATTTTGATTTTTATTTTTTTTTTTATTAGACATAACGAATGTTAAAAACATCATTAAAATGGATGCAGAGGTAATCCTTAAAGACACAAGTACATATTCTTCCCTATCAGGTACAAGTACATCCCATGGGGATATGCATGCTACGTATGCTGAGTGGGACTGAGGCAAGGAGAGGATGGAAAGTTCTGTAGGGTTCTGAAGAAAAGCCCAAAGGAAGAGCAGCAATGTGCAGAGGCTCTGGGCAACTTCTCAAAGGTACCTTCCGAGAGGAGAAATACAGATCTGTGATGCTCATGAGAGGCTGAAAAACCATCTTTGAGGCAGTCAAGCTTCCTAGTAGTCAAGTTTCCTATAAGAAGTGAGGAAAAAGGGTAAAACAAGGTACTTGTGAGATGCCTGAGGAGAAGGATTTTCCCATGACAAAACAAGGCAAGTCATTTTAATTGCTGTAGCTAGGAATTCACCAGGTAAAGTTGCTTAATAGGAAAAGAAGGCACTCCAGTGTTTCCTCACCAGCACTGCCCTTGGCTGGTGACAGAGACAGCTGCCATACCCTGCATGGGAGGCAACAGCAGGACAGCACCAGGACTCAAGCTGCAAGCAGAAGGGAACCATCCAAACGAGACCTCTGAAGGAGACCTAAGCAGGAGACAATCCTTTACATCATCCAGTTGAAGTTTCCTTTAGTGATTTCACGAGTTTTTTTCTTTTTTCTTCTTTTTCTTTTAAAATTCAAGAGGAGAAGGGTAAAAATAGAGAGGCATGAGTCCAGAAGCTCATGCTGGGACCAAAGGGCCCATCAACGCAGCCAGAAATCCAGGAGCATCCCTGCCCAAAGTCACTGTTTCTCTGCAGACATGTTCCTCACCATCCGTGTGACAGGTTAGGCCTTAGAATCCATGAAGCAAACCTTTTGATGGGGAAAATTGTCCTCTTTCCCCTCTAAGAAAAGGACGTGAAATTTCATCTTCCCTCCTTTCTGACTGAGCTGGAGAAGGGTGGCTGCCAGCAAGCCAGAGGTTCTGGAAATAAGAGTACCTTCACTGAGTTTTTCCTACAAGATTTCCAGAGAGGAAGTAGCAAGCAGGATTTGGAGATGGCCCAAGCGAATAAAACAAGTTGATGAAAGAGTAAGAGCTGGAATTATCATTTTTAGTGTCCTAACAGTGAGTGATAATGAACAATGAACAGGACTACCTGGGAAGAACTCAATTCACTTCACATTCACTTTCCTTTCTCTATGGTACCTTGCTGAGACAGCAAGCAATGCACCAAACGGACAGGACAGTAAATCACCTGCAGGAAAACACACAAAAGATCTGTGAAAATCAGAGACTACCCCTCCAAAGAAGTGCAGAAAGAACTGTGGCAGACGAAGGAAGGTCTACAAGGAGAACATCTGAAAAATCAGCAACTATAAAATAGCATTAGAAAAGGAGAGGAAGGATGCTGGAATATGTAAACTGGGTCTAGAGAATGGCTTTTGGACCACAGTGATGAAGATCTACTGTCTACTTTGCCATGACAGAACCAAACTGGGGTGGGAGAATGAAGAAGAAGGAAATGAAGCAAGGACCCAATAACAGGAACCGAACGTGCTGAACACATTTAAGAATAAAACCATGCACCTGAAAGGCTCAACAGAGGACAGGAAAAAAAGATGGCGATAAGCAATGAAGACGTTGGATGAAGAATGATCACACTATGCTTATGCCTCAGGAAACTTTAGAAGCCTCTTACAGAAAGGATAGGAAAACAGCAAGAAGGAAGGACTAAAATACTGTACCCAGATGACAGGACTTGAAACAGAAGTTGTTGAAAATAAAGGGATAGAGCTATGTTCTACTTCATAATATCAAATTGACAATTATGCATCCTCACCTCTTTGCTAACTAAAACCAGGTAACTGTGGCGGTTTAACAACGATGGCAGCTCAGCACCACCATACTACTCAGCACCACCTTTTGAGGATGGGGAGTGCGAGTGAGTGCTCTCACTCCCCATCCTCAAAAGAACAGGGGGAGAAAATGCAATGAAAAAAGCTCACAGGTTGAGAAAAGGACAGGGAGATCCCTCGCCAATCATCACTGTGGACAAAACAGACTCAGTGTAGGGAGGTGAGTGTAATGGATTGCCTATTGCTAACAGACTAGAGCAGTGAGAACTGACAGCAAAATAAAACACCTTCTCCTACCTCCTCCCACCAAGTGGCTCAAGGGAACAGGGAACGGGGCTGTGCTCAGCCCAGAGCGCACCATCTCTGCCGCTCCTCCATGGCCACTCCCTTCCCCTGCCCCACATGGGTCCTCCCCGTGGATGCTGTCCCTCCCCAGCTGATCCTGCATGGGCTGCAGCTCTCCAAGCACTGCTCCCACACAGCTCCATACCATGAGGCTCATCCTTCAGGCACTGCTCCAGCATGGAGCCCCACAAGCAGCAGCTCCCCCAGAGCTCCTGCCCCACGACGGGCTTCTCCTGGGCTGCAGCTCACTCTGGGGCCTGTTGCTGGGGCCTCCTCCAGCCACATTCACTGCTGCACTGTGGGCTCCTCCATGGCTGCTGGGCTCTGCTCACACAGGCCAACCCCACAGCCATCCCAGCGACCAAAACCCCAGCATGTAAACCCAACATCTTACAGCACTCACCTTCATGAGAAGCATATTTAAGAATCTTCATTAAAATATACATCATATTCATCACACAATCACCACAAACTTCACTTACAACATGAATTTTCCACACCAAAATCAGCGTAACATCACCTCAACGCCAATGAAGGTGAACACCTCACGCTCTACCCCTTGTCCCTTCACCACGTTACTCCACCACAAATTCTCCACAGTTATTACAACATCTGGCAACACGCAGCCCGTGTTGTGCCTGTTACCTCTCCCAGTCACCATTGCTGTCTGGTTGGGCACCAGAAAGGCCTGTGCTGCTTCCACATCCAGGGGCAGCTCAGCTGCACTGCACCTCCTCAATAGGGCCTCACCACAGAAATGGAATACAACAGCAGAGATTTCCATCCTAAGCACTCGTTTCCCAGGCAGAGCACATAAAGGATTCTGTAGAATTTTACCTTCTTAGTACTTTGTCATCTTACAGGATCATTTTATACTTACTGCACTGAGGCACTGTCTCATGGATTTTGAGGTGGTTTATTTTCCAGGAGTAACTCTCCAATGACAATACGTACACGTTGGGCACTCTAGACCCCCAAAACAGATGTTCCTATACAGGCTTCTCTATAAAAGCAGCTCTGCTGACAATATTTCTCTTCACAAACACCTGCCTCCACTGGACTTCCAACATTGTAAATAAAATCCTGAAGCTGTTTCAAAACACATCGTGTCAAGTCCACTGTCCGGAAAAAATCTATTCTAATAAAGGGAAGGGAAGGAAAAAGGAAAAAGGAAAAAGGAAAAAGGAAAAAGGAAAAAGGAAAAAGGAAAAAGGAAAAAGGAAAAAGGAAAAAGGAAAAAGGAAAAAGGAAAAAGGAAAAAGGAAAAAGGAAAAAGGAAAAAGGAAAAAGGAAAAAGGAAAAAGGAAAAAGGAAAAAGGAAAAAGGAAAAAGGAAAAAGGAAAAAGGAAAAAGGAAAAAGGAAAAAGGAAAAAGGAAAAAGGAAAAAGGAAAAAGGAAAAAGGAAAAAGGAAAAAGGAAAAAGGAAAAAGGAAAAAGGAAAAAGGAAAAAGGAAAAAGGAAAAAGGAAAAAGGAAAAAGGAAAAAGGAAAAAGGAAAAAGGAAAAAGGAAAAAGGAAAAAGGAAAAAGGAAAAAGGAAAAAGGAAAAAGGAAAAAGGAAAAAGGAAAAAGGAAAAAGGAAAAAGGAAAAAGGAAAAAGGAAAAAGGAAAAAGGAAAAAGGAAAAAGGAAAAAGGAAAAAGGAAAAAGGAAAAAGGAAAAAGGAAAAAGGAAAAAGGAAAAAGGAAAAAGGAAAAAGGAAAAAGGAAAAAGGAAAAAGGAAAAAGGAAAAAGGAAAAAGGAAAAAGGAAAAAGGAAAAAGGAAAAAGGAAAAAGGAAAAAGGAAAAAGGAAAAAGGAAAAAGGAAAGGAAAAGAAAAAGAAAAAGTCACAGCTTCCACAGAATAAAAGTATAACTACCAATACTGAGGAAGCTCTGACCCCTACCAAGACTGCCAACAATTAGCAAACAGAACCACGTGGCTGCTCTGAAACACGAGTAGGGAGAATGGCCTGAACAAGCTCTGACCTGGATTAGAAGTTAAAGCCTGCACAAACAGAAGCAATGAGAAATGCAACCTGGCAGGCACTTTGGAAGCCTACCCTTGGTAACATCCAAGTGTAATATGCTGAAAGAAAAAGTGAGTGGTCTCTGCTCGGTTGTTTGCACCAAATAAGAGACCAGTGGTCTTGCAACCATATTAAGATTTTAGAAAGGAACTGCCTGCAGTCTGTATGCAAGTATTTAGTAACAAGCTCACTGGAGCGCTGCACTGAATTTAAGACATGTGGGAAGTAAATATAACTCACAGGAGTTAGCATCCAAAGCCATAAATATCAAATTAGTGAATCTGAAGAACAACCTTCCTTACAGTGCATGTAACCCAACGGGTATCAAACAAACTCATTTGCTAAGCGTAGACAAACCAGCCAAATTTAGGGCAGTCAAAATCAAACAGAAAAGCACTCTAATGCACATAGGGACATTACACACCTTAGCATTACCTTTTCAATCAACTTTATCCACTAAGCTGCTCTCAAGACATGAAGATACCTGAGAAATCAGTACAAAGGGCCATTTCAGGGCATCAGTGCTCTAACCACAGTCTTGGTCAACCAAATGGACCTAGGTAGAGAAACTATTAGACACAGTAAAAGTATTCATGCAGGTACATCCCTCCTTGGTTTTCTTGGCTTGTGGATTTATCTTCCTGCCCTTAGTAAGGCAGCATGCCCACTCTCAAACATGTCAGGCTTCTGGATGCACATAGTGCAACCTTATCTTTTCTTTTCCTGATGGGAGAACACACAGCCTGATGGTGGCTAATGAAATTCCCCACACTGTCGCAGTAAGTCTTTCATTTCAAAGACATGTTATTTCTAGAACACATCTTGCATGAATGGCCAATACTCCATTTACAGAATACGTCTAGATTCTATACACACCTAAATCTTTATTGCCACATGCACCAACGCTGTAAGAAACTCACAGTGAAGGCAGCAAGCACAAGTTGAGCAGAATGTTGTCACTACGCTGTTACAAGATAAAAGCAGCTCAGAGGAATCCATCACTCTGATACGATTTGACCAATTGGGTCCATTCAATGCAGTTATCTCAAAAGGAGACACTGCCAGTAGGGACTGTAAGATCTTTAAAACTTGCAACAAGATTCCTGTTGATGCCCTATTAAAAAAATAGGATACTGTCCACAGTTCTGTGCTGAAAAAGGATTGGACCAATCTAAACTGCACACCTTCATGAATGTATTTCAGCTTTTATGTATTTCAGCACCACTTGTAAACAAAACAGTGAGTTTTCCTTGTGTGTCAGGAGCTCAGCTGTGACCTTGCATGGACAGAAGGTTGGATTTATCCTCACATTTGCTAGGGGCATGTTCCTAACCGGCCAATTATATAAAGGTAGCAAAATATTCACTTTACAGCTTACATAAATCTGCCATTGCCAAATAATTCGAAAAGCATACACAGCAAAAATGTCAGCAAAAACTACTAAATGACAGCACAGGAAGAATAAAGCTGCATTTTTTCCTTCTTGACAAGTAACCCAGTAAGAATGGCACCAATGTTTTTCTGCTCTGTAGATAGAACAGGACACCCTCCAAGAAAAACCGTCTCTAAGCACTGTTTGAGGAGGAAACAAAGGCAGCAGGTACTACATCTAAGGCAGACGAGATTGCCAGAGCTTCAGGGAGCCTAGGAAAAGTTGGAATAAAGCAAACCTTGACGAGAAGCAGAGATTACATACTCTATGACAGAACACACTTGGTTTCTGCACCTTCTGTTCTTGGGGAAAGGGGGGAAAATTCTCTGGTCAGGACATTTTTTTTTTGCCCACTTGTGTACGGCGTTGTTCTTGAAAGCACCATTATCTCAGTCTTTTATCTGACAACACTATAGGTGGGAGTCCAATTTATTCAAGGGATTTTGGTCGTACACAGGCACACATCCAAAGATGGATTGAAGATGAAACTGTTTAGTCCTTGCCTCAGCAAAAGCCAGAAAGCTTTGATTGTGTTGCCATGGAAAACAAATTTTACCCTGGATTTCAAATCTACATCCAGATAAATGACTCCTGAGATTTCAGTATGTCTAGCCCTCCACAGTAAGACCAAATATGGGAAAATAATATAGACAATTTAACCACCTCCTTCAGAGCATATTAGAAATTGTCTTTCATTGTCATGAAAAGGTAGGGGAAAGATTAATTTGTCCTATCAGATCTATCAGACTGACAGATCTCAAGACTGAATACCAAGAGAGTCTTAAGACAACTTGGCCGAAGTAAGCTGGCACATCCAAAAAAAGACATCTCAGTGAAACTAATAGCTTTCAATTAACAAAATGTGACAGTAGGCTTCAATACTGCAGCTGCAGCAACTGTTTCATGAACTAAAGGAAGATCAAGTCTGAACCTGAAATTTAAAGAGACCTCAGAAAGGAAGAGACAAAAATAGACTTAGCAAAAACTAACAGGAATATAGATAACATCTTGTGAGGATAGAGAAAGGAAGAAAAAGTACACCAACACACGCACTGAAATTTAACGTGTCCTTTAATGTCCTTCCCTATACATGTGTACTGTGCACACAAATGAAAGGGAATAGATATACACACATAAATAAAAATGTTTATTCTAAGCAAACAGAGATTATTTAGAAACAATACCGTACATACAAAAATTTTGACGTATGCTGCAATGGCATCAAATGCAGTTTTTGCTTCTCCTAGTTTTTGTTTTGCAGTTAAATGAAAAAGCAGAAGGAAAAAACTGACTAAGCAATGTAGTCTCTTATGACCCCCACTATAAATAAGATAATGGTGCCTTACTGTTTAGTACTTAACCACGATCAAGTCTCACAAAAAGTAAAGTAACGGATGATTAATAATGGATAATTGAGCAGACTGCACTTTTAATAGTTTAATTTACATATTCAGACAAAGTTACCATAGTAAAAGCCTTTCAGAGGCCTAATGCATGCACAAGAAATGCATCTTTATCAGTTTGTAACAGGGAGCAGGGAGTGAGCTCCTATACCAGCCATGCCTGAGCTGCAGTTGAGCAGCATGCATGCAATGCTCCACACCTTTCAGAGGTGCAATGCTGATCTCCTGGGAGAGCCACACTGCTGGCCGTTGAACACAGTCTGCACAGTAGTCTACATGTATAATGATTTTGGGGGTGACTACATGGCACTACTCAATACTCAGGCAATGGTTTTAAACTCAGAGCACGGGAGGTGTGGCATTTAAATTGGAGTCATGGTAGAGTACATGTAATACATGCACATGTGGAAAAGCGCTGGCACGCACGGCAAGGACGTGTTGCCATTTCAGTTCTCTCTCAGAGAACTTAAGCAGGTGAAGTCCATGAAAGACAACAAGGTGTCAAATGCCATGCGATTTTCAGATGTTTTTTCAACAGTGGAAGCTTTGCAAAGGATATAGGCACATCTTCAGGCAATCACTGAATGAGGTATAGGGCTACTACACACTAAGGTTTCTGATGCATCTTAAACTCAAGTGGAATACACTGAAGACTAAATACCTTCATTAAATATCACTTCTTCCTCCCCTAACAACTCAGTCTACCTCTTGAAGTGTTCAGAAAGACCAGGATGTGAAGAATCATGAATGATATCCTTGGATTTGAGAATAAGATGTTTTGCATGAATTCTGTACTGTCCTGAAAGACAATATATGGACATGAATTGCTTCCATCAAGGGCTATCCAAGGTTTCCAGGTAAAACTCTCACCCTGACAGTATAAAAAAAAGGTGGATAGAGAAGGAAAGCAAAAGCAGTGCCTACAGCAAATACAAGCAGATTTTTGTCATAGGGATAGGAAGTATCTCACATTCTCTGAGAGAGCAGTCTGGATATACATATGGACCTGAGTACAGACATAACAGAGTATTTTCTGGCCAGAAACATTACCGAGGTGCTCACCAACTAGGACTACTGGACATAAGTACAGATACACACCCAAACACACAAGTTTTTCACAGTCTGAAAACAGAAAGTACTGAGTGGAAAAGCCTTTGTGTGAATTAAGCTTTAGAATTTTCCCCAAGAGATGCTAAGGGCTGGCCTAGGTATGGTGAAGCTGTATTTTTTTCCTCTGAAGCCTAAGCTCTTGACTGCAGAATCATCTTTAGAGTCTGAAGAAATTAGATCACCAAAGTAAACCAACCAGAGAAGGAAAAACATCTACTTTTATCTGCAGCGATCTTTGTAACCACTGTTTCTGAAGACCTTAACTCCTGTGCAGACTGCAAGTGACAGTGTGCTCTAAAGACAGCGATTCTGATTCATGGAGGAAAACCCCACTAAAACATCATAATGTCCAAAGAGATGTTCTCAAGAACACTAGACAACCTTCTTGCCAAGATCAGAGACAGTAAACTCTCCCTGATATCACCAGAAACTCGGAATTGCAGTTTTAATGTTCTTTTAAGTCTAGGATAAGAATTCACCTTCCTCTCCTTAAACAAGGTCCTACTGCCTTTAAGTGTAGCATCACATCAGTAGGACATTTTATGGTCCAACGTGTGACATCAGTCTCAGAAGACAGACATCTTTGGTCAGAATTCCAAGTCCTTCTGTTAATTAACTATGTCAGCCAGCAGAGGTGGTGAAGAACATTATTTCAAGCCTATTAGAAGAGATTTTAGGGGCCCTTATCACAAAAGTTACCTTGATTTTTCCAAACAGGTCTTACCCCTGGCAAGAAGTTTGCTCTGTAGGTGAAATGCTTGTCTAGAATATGGTATTTGCTATATCCAAACCGTCCCTGAGTAGGAAACTAATGAGAACAGAAATATTTCATATTCTTAATCAAACAAGCTTTACCAACAAGAAGCGTAACCCCGACTGTTTAAAGAAAATGCACAACAGAGATGTACTTGGTTAAAATGGGGTTGTATAAAGTATCATGTATCCTCTGTAGGAAGTCTTGGAAAACTGTACAATAAACAGCACAGTAAGAGAGGTCCTCATTAGATCCAAGAATGAGATCACTACTGGAAATGGTGCCATTCATTCCCCACATTTCTGTCACAGCAACTTCTCTCTGGGACCACTGAATAGGATGGGTCTCAGTACCAAACGTAGTCCATACAAGCAGCACAATTTGCCTTGGTCTAAAAGTAGGAGCCTATAGAACTGTCTGGAGGAATTCGATCAGGAGAAAAGCATTTCACACCGAGGGGTGCTTCCAGCAATGATCTGGTCAGAAAGAGGCTGAGGAAACATTCTTTATGTCATCAAGAAATGGAACAAATCTTTCCATATGAGGAACTTGTTACTTCATGAAGTGCTAGAGTTCTTCAGAAGAATAATTTTCATAAGAAAAGACACATCTGCCACAGAAAGAAAGATCTGAACTTCTACTGATTATGGCAAAATAAAATGTAGAAGTGAGAGTCACAACCTGAGGCTGGTATTCAGGCTTTGACTGCAAAGAACTCTAAGGTTAAACTTGCACCTGCATCGGCAGAGTTAAAACGGTGGACGTTTCCACTAGGGTACCACAAGGAGATCAGGAGAACCAGAACCTTGAGAGCGCTTCTAAAAGACACTGACATGTCAAATGAGAGAAAAAAAGTAACTCTCCCACAAAGATACAGCAATTATTCACTTTTTTAGCGAAAGCAGACACACTCAGAGTGGCAGAAGGGTCCATAGGTGGAATACAAGGTCAGATGGGTTGCTCAAGACTACTACATAACCTTACAAGACACTATTGTCTTATGTTGTTGAATTAAGGCTTAAAAATCTGCCAGGAAAGCTGGTGGGTATCAAACATTTCCAACTGCTCCAGAGAAAATCAGGAAACTAGGCCACAGTTGTGGTCATGGACTGGAAGGGCCACCATGAGGGCCTTATAAATCCAACTGCCAAGAGTGAGAGAGCACAGTGAGAACACGGCTCTCCTGGCTGCAAAGGTCTCGGAAACAAACAGGGGACCTTATATATATATATATATGTATATATATATATACACACACACACACACACATATATATACGCACCCACACTGTGAATGTACACGTAGATTTATCACTTGTCAATAGAAAAAGACAGCAAGGGGGATATCACGATGCAAATATAGAAGTCAGTATTAATGTATGTGGGCAAAAGTTCTGTACATTTTGCTATTAGCCAAATGCTTTCAAAAATACTGTGTCTATAGGCACCAAGGCCACCAGATTTTCCTGCCATAAATAAAGGCAGCATTTTGCTTCTTTTTTTGGTATCTGCGAGTCATTAGCAACATCCTCTGCTAGGCCATTAGAAGGAATCATTTCAGTTGAGCATACCAGAGTCAGGCAATTACAACCACACACAGTGGTGACAAAAGTAAAATTCTAGCTTGAAAACCACTGACATACACCAGGTAACGTTGCTCATACAACTGAATGAGAATAATAACCAAAAACATTGGGAGGTGATTTTGAAAAGCTGCACAGCAAATGCTACTGCTGGAACAATTGGTCTACTCAGAGCAGCAGGCTGCTGAGCATAATCAGGACTATCAGAAGTGGTTTAAAGCCAAACCAATTCACCACAGCATCTTCTGTGAAACAAAGCTAAGACAATTAAAAATACTGCTTTAAACTACAGATCGCTGATACCTTTCAAAAAATGCCAACTGCCTGTATCAAGCAGGAAAATGAGCAATGACATTAAACACACTAGATGAAAAGCAACGTGTTGTCTCACTTGTAAGGCAAGCACTGATTTGAGTCTGTACCTGGCTGATATGTACAGCAGAAACCTGGGCAGAACACACAGATGAGTGACTTGGAGAGTTTGGTAGGGATTTGCAGGGTCCAATCGAGAGCTGTTGTTTCTTCCTCGTTGCAACGATCTTCTGGGCAACTGAAAAAATAAAACACATAGGCAGATAAGCTACAGACTACACTGGAAAATACAGCAAGTCAAAAATACGCAGAATACACAACATACAAAACAGGGCGTAGCACAGGTTTTTTTTCCCATTGTTAAAAGCTGCTTCAAAAACACATCCCATTGAGATGATGCATTTCTACAACACAGTTACAGATTTCTTTCTACAATCTGCTCTACGCGAGACTCCAGCTCCTTCTCCACGTGGATGAAGTTGCCCCAGTCCACCAGGTAAGCACCACTAAACCAGTAACATTGAAGCAGAGGGGGAAAATTCAGGTGTGTAAGACACCAAAAATAATATCAGAAATTGACACAAAAAACTATACTCACTTTTTTCCCCCCACAAAATGCAATACTACAAGTCCACAAAACTCTTACGACATCATGGTAACAAAGCTTGTGACAGCACATACTTCCACATCTTTTCTTGGGTTTTCTCCTTGCAGGTATGATAAATGATGGAAAAACTCAACCACCAATCCAGCTTCCTATCTGAGATTCAGCTTTGTTCAAATTTGGTATTGCTAGAGTACACTGAAACTTCACTTTATATGAGGTACAGCTTAACTTCAATTGAAACCAAATATATGAACCAACACAAACCCCAACTTTCACACTCCGTTGAGCTTACAAACTCATGTTGGATCACATTCATACTTTTCCTTACTCCAAAATCAGGAGTACTGAATGTGCACTACAATCCTGCAAAGCAGGCCACAGCAACTCGCATAGTCTCCCCCAGGCCAGGTCAGTGAGGCAGAACTGCAATGGCCATTGGCATCTGCTTAACAAGTCGCACAGAAACTCGCTGTGATTAAACTAACACTATTCACTCTGTATTATTCAGAGAATATAACATGATAATTATGTAAATTCCATGATTATTTTCCCTCAATACATTGTAAACTGGGAAGAGATATTGTTTAGCAGGGTAAGCATATGATTTCTTCCCCAATGCCATTTTAATAATGAACTGGTCTGTGGCTTATGTTCTTCACGTGAATGAATGATGGCGTAACCATGATTTATTGAGAATATATTGTATTAAAAATGCGTTGTATATAAGAAGCAGCAGCTTCATTAGTTACATTCCACCTCCAATAGACCCCTTATCATCCTGAAAGGATGATAACAATTAATTTATTTTCCCCTGCCATATTGATCATAACCTTCATCAGCTAATCATGTTTAAATTACAGAGGAATATTGTAGCACTCTGTCATCTCAGAACCATTGGTTTATTGATCTGGAGTCTGGAAAGCCAGATATTAAAATAATTTAGGCCACATTAGTGAATGCAGAGAGCAAACCTAGGGTCAGATTTTAACATATGCACATGGATTTATCTTCGTCATGTGGTAAAGACCTAAATTAAGACCAAAACTGAATTAAAACCACACGCAAATGAAAACTACCTTCTCAGCAAAATCTTCCACTTTCCATGGGAGAGGTAATTAGTCAAGGAAAATATTTATCTCTTTCCCTCAGTCTGAATATAGGTGTTAGCAGTACTACATTGAATGCCATAATGCAGCCTTGCCCACTCATCACTAAGAATTCACCAAAAAACACTACCAAGGCAGTCAGAACTCACCTCCTGAAATGGATTACTTGAATGGTAGATGAAATATTTCAAAATCGGAAACCATTTTATTGGCTTATTTCAGTGCCACTTGAATAGAAGCACAACCTCTGGCTGCTAAGGGGTGTGCCTGCTTCTTGGAGGAGGAAGAAGGGATGCTCAGGTGCCCTGCTCCAACTGCAAAGGTTGTAATCACAATCACAAAGGACAGAAGACAAGCTCGACAGTCAAGCCAAAGTTTTACAAAAAGCAAAATGTTATCTGTGTAAATATATAGATTAGCAGATAGCTAGAAACATGAAGGGTAACCCACAGAGCAGCTGGAAATTGTACCCCAAAGGTAACAGAGCAGCACAAGGGTGAATGATCCTGTGCACTGTAAAGAATGGTAACATTACAGTGGAAGAACCTTCTTAGAACTGGCTTGCAAATTCTAAAACAGATCATTCTTATCCTCAAATTTCACAGCTTTTCCCTCTGTTAGAAAGATGACATGCCCCCTAATGGAAATCCCCATCTGAGCTGCCAAACCTTCCCAATTCCTCCTCGGTTTCGGCAACGAGCCCCACCAGATGCCTTCATTAGGCAGCCCACTTGCCTTTGAGATACCAAACAGGTTGTGCTTCCTTCACTGCAGCCATGGAGCTGCCACTCCATAATTAGACTGCATTCAATATTAAAGTCTCGGGGCTACTTGCCCCTGGATATGAAGGGGATTCGAGCTTCTGAAGCAGCTAAAGGAGTACCCTGACCCTTCAAAGTTTGTGACATATGAAAGATGTGACTGATCATCTGCGGGGCAATTGCTGGACTGTCAAAAGACCCACTGTGCTCTTTCTAAAGCTACCTTGAGATAAGAGATGAAACCTAAATCTTGCCCATCAGAAGTCAATAAAAGGGGTTCGGCATATATCTCCTCAGCAGCGCTGCTGCAAAATCACATTTTCTACGCCTTCTATTCCTGAGAAAAAAGCCCCGAAATATACAAAACTTAAAATGGCTGGCACTGAAAACCCCACAGACCTGCTAACTCCTGCTGCTGAGATCTTCAGACGCAGCAGTTAGGGAAGAAAAATACACAGCTAAATGGTGGCGTAGCAAAAGGGAAATACACCATAATCATAAGCACACCAGCTCCAGAGAGCAGCTACACAGCTTGCTCAGCCCCCAGCCCTGCTTCTGCTGTTACATCTCTGCCACCACTCAAAGCAACAACTCATTAGCCACTCTGTATTCAGAAAAACCCTCAAACAACACACTCAGCTCACACTGGAGTTGTGAGCATCTTTGCCCAAGCATTCCTAGATCAGCACAAGCACTTCTTCCCAACCAGCAGCAGCAGCAACAAAGCAGTTTGGGCTACGTGGGGCCTCTGTCAAAAACACATCCAGCAGCAAGTTCTGTCCTTCAGGAATGCTGCATGTGAGCCATGGTGTATGTACACTCTTTAATATTTCTGTTAATGAAAGCTTACTAGAGTACTTCATTAATTGATTTAAGACTACTACGATTCAACGTCTTCAGGTTACTACTGAAGCGTCTGTAATTGAAATGGAAGTCCAGAGAAAGCTATGCAGGTAAAGCAAGTGCTGTCCTATGAAGTGAACAAAGAAAGGAAAGCAGAAGAACTTTTGCCCTGGAGACATCAGGTGTCATTGCATCCAAAAGATTATTCAGTGCTTCTGAATTTTGTGTGAATAAATTTGCTTCTGGAACAAATACCAACTTAATCTGTGTGGCAGCTATCAAAAATAATCAAGTGAGAGACAAGTATTTTAACAACTATTTAAGAAAAAAGTTACCTGCATTCTCTCTACTTTTACACTCAAACTAACAGATCTTACCGTAAGATATGGAAAGCAAATAACACTTATTTGCAAAGGCAGGAACTTTTCTGAAAATATGCCAAGAATATTTAGAGTTACAAAGCCGGAAAAGGAATGGTTAGCAAATATATGGTCTTTGGCAAAGACTGATGTCTCTTTGTTGTACACGTAAACTCAATTTTACAAACCAGAACGATGAGAAAATATACTTTGCTTTAAGGTCTCGTTAACCCAAAGCATGTGAAATTCCCTAAGATGAATCAAACGTGCACGTTGGGATAGAAAGCTGCAGGCTTGAATGCCTCTCATTCCCTGCCTGACCCAGCTCGCCCCAACAACACCAACCTACCCCCCCGCCACTTTCGTCTGCACACGACTTTTTGTTAAGCAAAGTGCTGTTTGTGCACAGCTCCCCAGCATTTGCTGACGGCAGCTGGACCAGCCCTGAGCAGGAAGGCTTGGGGGTCCCGCTCGCCCTCGTGATGCTTCCTGGGGCTGGGCAGATATCTGTATGCAAACCACCACGGCTCCTTCCCAGACCCATTCAGCCAGAGAACAGTTAACTGCTGGCACTGAAAACTTGTGCTTGTTTCCACAGAAGCCAAACAAAGCTTTGCCATTCCACTCTCAGCGGGATGGAGGAAGATGGGCTGCCTCACACCGTCTAAATGCACTCGAGGTGCGGATATCAGGTCAACCCTCTCCCCGAAACCAAGAGCTAGGCCTCCATAATGAACCAGCTCCTCTTTGTGTGCAGTTTCAGAGCTAATCACCATTAGAAACACTGTTGCCGGAGTAACTGATCTGACAGAGTTGTCTTTCATTGGTTCAAAGGGCTGTTCATATGTCAACTTCTGGTGTGGCAGCATCAGGCTGCTCTGGCAGGGCAGCTGGGTCTCTAAAATCTCATTAGCACAGCTTCATTCAAGTATAAGGACAAGAAAGTCAGAGGCCTGAGGGGAAAAGGCTCCTTAGGAGAAGTTCAAGACGCGAGGTAAGGCTGTCTCACCCAACCCCACCTCCCCAAACTTAAATCCAAAGGTACCTTTGTGCTGCACAATGGGTCCATTTAGAGAAATCTCCTCATCTGAGAACCGCTTTCCCTGTTTTCAAGGCAGGTCCTGGAAAACGTCCAGAGGTACCAACAACTTCATCACTGCTCATTCCCCAAAGGCGATGAATAGTCACTGCTGTGCCTTTTACACTGCTTTTCACTAAGGAACACCCAAAATAATGAAAGGGAGGACTGCAGGCACACAATACCTGTGAAATTTGGTGATACTTCTCATTTATTATCGCTAGAAGAGTGGCGCGGCTTTACAGGAGATGAAAATAGTCTTCTCGAATTACCACTAATTTAAATAAAAAGTGGTTTCCCAGAAAATCACATCCAAGACTATTTATTTTTCGCTGTGTCCCAGTACAAGAAAACACTCGATTCACTTAAAACCCGTGCAAAAGATGGGAACACAAGGACTGTGCACTGAATTTTGTTCCACTTAGACAAAAAACAGCTTTCAACTGAAGCTGGAATGCTCATGGATGGCTGAAAAACAACAGAAGGGACAAAATCACCAACATCTGTTTTAACAACAAGGAAAAACTGGGGAGTTTCCACAGATTACCCTTGTCTTAAAGCAACCCATTTTCATCGTGTTGCATCAGGTGAAGAAAAATAATCTGCTTCTGCTCATCCATCCTTGCTTGTTTTACATGAACAGCTCAGCCTGAGAACAGCGTGCTGGGGGGAAGTTAAGATATCGAGCAGCTTAGCTATTCATAGCAGCCACATTTTAGCTTAATATTCCATGTTGATAATAAATGTGTTCAATAAAAATGAATTTCTTCCATAATTGCATGTTACAGGATAGCAGTAATAGCACTAACCATAAATGCTTTTCAGTGCATTAATGTAAGCATTCAGTTTGAAAGCCATCGGGCCTGGTATTTTAAAATCCTTCCATTTCTGGGCTAGCTCACTTCTATACTTCTTTCAAAAGTGGAGTTTGGCACACCATGTACCAGCTGTACTACAGAAACAAGCGGTGGACTCCTGCACCACCTGGATGCAGCAATTATTCAAGCAATTTCCTGAAGCATCACAACGCAGCCCTTTGGTTACCTTTCTCTGGGTTCCTTCTGGTTCAGGAAGCACAGCATTTAACATCAGACAAGCCCTCTTCCACGGTGAGAAGAAGGGAAGGAGGTATCCCCTTTACCTCACTTAATTCAAATGAACTTATCTGCATTTATGTCACCTTGTGGGGCTGTTAACCTGCTGCACACCATTCCTATTGCTTGGGGCATTTCAATACTGACTGTCATAAACAGTTACCTTCAGGACAGAACAAAGTCAGCAGTATTAAAGCTAATTCTGGAATGAAAAAGTGGCATCCAAGTACACAATGACAAAGCTAGCAATACAGTTTCTGTGAAACACAAAGTTAGCAGGGTACTGATAACTTTGATACACTGATGCTATATCTGTATTAGTCTTTACCTTCTCTAGCATGGGAAAGGCTAACATTTTTCAAGCTACGCAACTGTAAGACATACTCATTTACATTCTTTTGTAAAGAAGTCTACCTTTAGCATGTTACTTATACTACCAGATGCAAAGAAATCGTGCAAGTTATAGAAAATACACCACCCTAAGGCTTTCCTTAGCAGAATTGCTGCATTTCTCTGCATTGGGAATAACTCACGCATCCTTCATCATTTTTCTTACCTCCAGTGGGACCAGCGTAACTTGTCACAAGAGTCCCTCTCTACGGATTCAAACCCAAACAACTGGAAAACTCATCGGGCATTGTTTTTGATGCTTCTCCCACACTCCTAAATTTTGATCAGGTTTACACTGATGACAGCCCCCAAAGCACACCCACAGCCTGAGACCCCAGGCAAGCAAGGGACAAGTTCTTCAAGAGAAGAAGAAAAGTTCTTCAAGAAAAGCAAGCTCGAGCTCACCCTGCCTGTATTTAACGATTCCAAGAGCAAACAGAAGAAGCACTCTGAAGGAGATTCTCCAGCTGAGCATTGTACAACCCCTCTGCAATGCGTCACCTTTGAAAACATTAACATTGGGCAAGTCCAGCAGGCAGGATCCTGCCAAAAATTCCGAAGTCTCTGTGCCAGTGCTTCACCGCCACTATCATAGAAAATCTTCTTTCTTACACCCAATCTAAATCTCCCCTCTTTTAGTTTCAAACCATTTCCCCTTGTCCTGTCACCAATGACCCTGCTAAAGAGTCTGTCCCCTTCTTTCTTACAGCCCTCCCTTACCTGGAATAGCTCAGAAGCTGAAGCATCAGCATCCTACAGAGCTCTACATGCAGTCTAAACCCACCCTTCACCCCTCAGCCATAAGAACTCATGCCGTAAGTAGCTAGAAAACAGGGCAGAACTGAGTGGGCTCTTTAAAGTGACACCAAGAGAAGAGTGTGCACGGAACAGAACAAAACCTTACAACGCTGATAGCTCTGCTACCTATATTACATGGCTCTTCAAGAGATTTCAAACTTGCATCTTATTATTAAAACCAAACTCTTTCATCCTACTAAAATGATTTTGTAACTGCTCAGAACCAAATAGTTTCCAAGAACTATAAGGCTATTTCACAATACACCTGAACAGGACATGTATATATGATCAAAAGAATTCTGTATTACAAAACACTGCTGCAGTTAATTAAGCTCAGCTGCAATGGGCTAGCTTAGTGGTAATGTTTGTACAATAGTTTAAATTAAATTCCCCTTAAAAATAAATATAAAACTGCACTTGAATGCTACCTTTGATTTTTTGTGATGCTTTTGTTGTAATTTCTGTTTCTTCTTTGGCTCTTGTTTCACCAGGTATAACAATACAGACATAAATAACACCCAGCATTAAATATCTCTAATCAATGCCTATATGTGTATATACATATATAAAATGATTAACACTGCATCTCTCTTATTCCTAACTGATGCAAATCTCTATCTCCCAAGATAGGCAAGCAGCTATGCCTATAAATCTGCTAGGCAATCTGGAAAGCATCTGGCATCTAACGAAATTAAAAAACAAACTGAAGTTTTACTCACTACACAACCTGTGCTGCAAGCAGGAGCATATGGCTTGAAGATTTATTGCGGCAAACACTGTGTCACACACTTGAGTTACAAATTTTGCATGTGGATTTACCCATCTGTAAATCATGTAGTTCTGTTTATATTTCCATTATGAGGGGATTGAGTCATAAAGACTGTTGTTTCCCACTCAGAGTTACAATTGTAAACAAAAGGTGAAAAATGTTAGAACACAAGCACAGGAAGATTCAGAAAACAGCATATTCAAATACAATGACGTCAAATTAAGGTTTCATAATACGCTCATAAATAAAATCTTTGGCTTTTTAACTACCTTTTCAAAGCAAAACTAAATAATAAAATATATATATATATATAATAAAAAAAACAATACTCTGCCAAAGAGCTTTAGCATGTGACAAATTTCGTATGTACATTCTGAAGCAGTTTCATGAAAAGTTTATTTCTTGGAGCATGCTACTGAATGATGGTTTTAATAGATAACACTTGCACTTTTTAAAGATTTAGGCACACCCAGTAAGTTCAGTAATAGCACACAGAGAAGGATACAAAACCATACAGAGCTCCTGGTTTCATCAGTAAGGCCCTGAGATCACTTACAGAGGGAAATAAATCTGTTCACATTTACTGTATCAGATAAATTAACATTTCACAGAATTTCAGTACTTGACCTGTGAAGCAAAAGCCTTCATTGTTACCAAAAGGACAGGCCCTTCAATGAAGTAATCAATGAATTTTTTAAAAAACTGCCCAAAGGGTATGAGATAGATAGCTTCCTAACAAACAGAAGACTAAATTTAGAGGTGCAACCATGCACTGGGATTACAGAACCAGTTGTATTCTCAGCACGCACGGTCCCAAAGCGAAGGCTGCGCACCAAGCCCAGGAGTGAAAGGTGTGGTTTGTGAACAGAAATGATGCATCTTCAAATTGGGAAATGTCACAGCAGTCACAAAGCTAGCTTGTCCCCAAGCAAGACAGGTTTGGGAGCAGTAAGGGCAGGGCTCTGCACTGCCTTGGCACAGGACAGGCAGCACTGGCTGGAGCCAATGACCAACGCAAGTAGGGGTGGCCCAACCCAGTGCTCTGCTCCATCTCACAATGCCCCGCACTTCAGATAGGAACTCCCAACCCTGCCTACACCGGCAGGAAACAGTCAGACTGCTCCTCTGTCAAGTTAAAGGATAAGTAGGGTGTGACTGGAAGGTAGGATAAAAATCAGAACAATTGCAGCCTAAGGACACTGCTGATGCAAGCTAAATCGTTCGTTTTTCTGGTGTTCTGCCAATGGTTTATAGCTCCTGCAGAAAACCACCTGTTTTATTTAGCACTGGAATACCCAGCCTCACTTATGCTCTGTTACAGTTAGGTATTATTTACCCAGTGAATCCTCATGACTTTGGTATTCTGTTGCAATCTCCCTACGCTCTCCAGAATTAATCTTCAGCCAGTATGTACCTGAATTAATCCGTAGAGGTGGCTCTCTTTTGTTTCCTGGTGTTTTTAATATCAAACTTCATATATGCTGAGAAGTAACGCATCCATTTAATCAAAGCCAGCATTTTGTCTCCTAAACTGAACTGTTATTTTTATCCCATTTTCCAACCAAATCATGCTTTCCCTGATGATATTGCTCTCCACTGCAACTTGCCTAACAAAACCACAGAGCTGAAGCCAGTCAACAAAAGAACAGCTTTAACTTTCCATCTCAACCCAACTTCTGGGGTATGTCAAAGACCTCATGTTCCTGTGGCATTCACTGGCTCTGAAATTATGCAGTACCAGCAATGAGATCCTATATCCCCAAACCACTTAATCTCTACAGAAATTCGAAGGGAAACAAGCAGGCAGGGAATCCAACCACATCAGCATCCAAAACCACCCATCACCTCTTGCATCACATCTTCTGAAGCACAAGTTAGGTATCATCAAGATCAAGAAATACTGCAATATTCTTGTACTTCAAAGAAAAACCCTTCTGAAAACAAGCCAGCAAGGAGATAAATAAGATGAAACAACATGCCTGGGCTGATAGTACCGTTCAGACACACTAACTCCTACTAGAAAAATTCTTCTTGTCTTAAATCTGCTGCTTTAATAGTGAAACACATTGTTACTAAGACTGCAGCTAAACTCTCAGAGGAAGTAATAACTTACCAAAATGACCTCCACAAAGCTAAAATTACATTTAAAGTCACATACTCCATACTACAGGCTAACTCTATTTGTTGTTGTGGCTGTTAGCACGTTCAGCTGTCGCAGTCAGTAATCCAGAGCAGAAGCATCATGCGGCACATGACATAAATCTCACAAAACATCCCTTTGCACTTTGCCCCCCACCCCTTGGCACTTCAATCATTTGCTAACAGTTACAATAAGGTTGTATTAAAAATTTAAACTGCCCTACTTAATGCAATTTACCTTCAAAGGTCCATTTCCAGAGAATGAATCCGAATGATATGTCAAACACTCAATCAGACTTATTGCGCTGAAGAATATTTCTCTTGATACAGATCTGATGAGTGAAGGCTAATGACTTCAGTTTTATTACTTTCTAAGCACTTAATGGGAAAATTCCGACATTTTCACAAGACTAAACTTTAGTAGGAACGGTACATTTACAAAGTGACAGCACAGAGGCAAGCTGTGTGATCTCTTTGGAGATGCCCAGCTCAATGGCATCACTAATAGAGATTAATGCCAAGTGTTTACCCAGGTGTTCTCCACACAACAGCCAGAGCTGTGCACATAAGCCTGTAACACTGCAGCCACATCTCCATACGGAATTATGGCCAAAAGGCACAACCCCCTAGAAGATACATTTTGGGAAAAGACAACCAAACTCAAACTTAGATTGTAAAGCACGGAACAAAACAATATTCCTGTATGTACAAACTAATCAGTTCTTACAGGCAGGTACACAACAGTTACCTAACCACTGGGAAATTACTGAAACAGCCAACCCACTAGCCTCCCACCTCTCCATTACAGCCATGTTTTCCATAAGTATAAAAAGTCCTTTCAAAATACCACGTAGCAAAGAGTTTTCTTTGTCCAAAAGGATATTTTTTTTTCTTTTTCTTTAACTGAAAGACAGCTAGGAGTCCTCAGAGTTCAATTAATGTCTAGATACTTATCCAATCAATCAGGGAGTGCTATAAATTTCCTATATTTCTCATTACTTGCACTATTGCACAGCTTAAATATAAATACATGCTTCGGTAAGACTGTAAATTACGATGCCTAAGACAAACAATCGGAGCAGCCATCAGAAGAGGCAGAAATGATGGGAGCAGGTCAATTGTAGGCATGCTAAATTGGAGCTGATTTACTCCTCAATTATTATTTTTTTAAATACAAAAGTATGACCAAAAGAAGCATCACTTGCACACTACACCTCCTTGAGCTTGCATATATAACTTGAAACCAGTAATGACTTATCTTTACTAATATTAAAAAGTTTTACGCACAAAATCCAATTTTCTATGGAAAAAATATTTCTCAAGCATCCATCAATATCATTCCCTCATTAACAGCAGACAGGCAAGGGGCTTTGAAGCTCTGAGTTCAAAGTGCTTTTTGTAACCGTGAAATCCATTTTCATCCCTTCCAAAGGGCACCCACGTGGTACAGCAGCCCTGGAGGTGCCCAACAAAGCAGCATCTCGTGGGCCTAAAACCTTGGGTGCCGACACCACATGCAACAATTTCCTTTTCCCATCACAGCTGCTTCATGTCTGTTTCCATGAGCTGATTTCAAACTCACTGCAAAGGGCGCAGAAGGGCTCCTGCCCACACTCACACCCAGCCCATGCCCACCTCACCCAATACAGGAAGGAAGATGATCTGTTGTCTTCCTCAGGAGAGGCTCTGCTGGGAATTAAGGCTCCATTCGTGCATGTCCCCATGCCTAGCAGTCACACATAACGGCAACAATGCACTTTAATACCCTGCTGTATTTTCCATCTTCCACCAAACACCAACTAGATCCTACAAGGGATGGTCCAGCCATGCTCCTTTGGGCACACACACTCACCCTTTTGGAAAGCTTTTACCACGTGCACTATGGGACACCTGAGCAACAACCCAAGAAAACAAAGGAAAAGATAGAAAAGAGTTTGATATAAGCAAACTACTCATTTATGAAACACTTTTATGAAACTCTTTGAGCACAACGCTATCCCCAGGATCCAGGTGTCATTGCAGAGCAGGACACAAGCTCCTGCACATCTATGTCCTTTGCAAGGATGTGGGATGCCCAGGTGGCAACAGCTATATCCTAGCACAGCACTGCACTCAGCTGAAGTGTGCATCTCTCAGCAAGTACCCCAACATATGAGGGGGTGGGCCAGCCACCAGTAGCCTCAGGAGTCAGGGGGCTCACAGCCTAAGACTGCTCAACACATGCGCCAATGCCAACTAAAAATGGAAATAAAACAAGCAGCTTACAGACGTAACACACTATCCACTTAACACTGGCAAAAGTTATATAACAAAAGTCATGCAAATGTGTTTTTGTTATTATTATTAAGGGGGAAGAGGCACCAATTCCACCCTTAATGATGGCAAGTTTTCTTCTGCAACACCACGAGCTTGCCACTGCAAGGAAACTCATCAAATCAAATGCTAATTTCAGAGTTCAATCTAGAGGCAAGAAGCTTGAGGGTTCTCTACTTCCTGTAGAATGAGAAAAACCACATAGCTTCACCAGCTCAGCAGCAGTGCTGGAGCTTTCTGGCATAGCAAGGGCTTCAAAACGGCTGATACCACAGTCATTCTGCCTTACTACACACACACAACCCCCCTGCATTCATTCAGGCTTTTAAATCCTGAATGCATATGTGCTCGGCCCAGAGAAGCAACCAGTCTCAAAAGGATTTGCATATGCATATGGATTAGCTGAAAGGGAAAGATTTGCAATGCATCCCAGAAAGGCTTTTGAAGAGCAATCTATGCTAATAAGAAACTTTGAAGTTTAAAATGTTTGCTACACAACAGAGAACATTACAAAGGGATGTTTATTACACAAGTTTGAAATGTTTGATAGCTCAGACAACACCATCCCTTCATCGTAAGAGGAAAAAAATGCTCTTTTTCACAAATGTTATTAAGCATGATAAATATATAACCAGAGACAGAAAGAAGTTACAGAAACTAAGAGCCACATTAATGTAGTATCGGTATTTTGACAGATCTTTTCGTTTTATGACTTGGATGAAACAGCTTCAGTACACTATATGCTAGAATAACAAACACATTAGAGCCATGATGATTCCTTGGTAACACTCCTCGAGGAGTGCCCACCGCCTTGCTCTGAAAGCTGCAGCTCTGTCCTGGGCACAGGACCACATGTCCTGTAAGGCTGCGGTAATGCTCCCAGCAAATTTCACAGAGGGATGTTTTTCATCCGTTGACTCTGACAACCTGAAAGGACACCCATCTTATTTTTATTGTTTTTCCATTTTCCTCTGCTGAGGATAAGGTTCTGCAATACGCAAGGCTTTTTAGCAGCACTGTTATTTTCCCAAGGTACTGATCACAACAGCAAGATAAAGATGCAATGCCAACTGATCTTTTCCTGCCTTGCCTTTTTACAGAAGTGAAAGCTGGAAA
This sequence comes from Penelope pileata, assembly GCA_013396635.1. NCBI lineage: Eukaryota > Metazoa > Chordata > Aves > Galliformes > Cracidae > Penelope > Penelope pileata. Next base: position 12,491 of record WBMW01003274.1, on the reverse strand, counting down.
CACTCAGCTGTAGCAAATGCAGAGGAAACAAAACAGGAACTTTCAAACTTTCTCCTTCTTCCAGAATTTGCATTCATGTCAGTTGTTGGTGTTAATGGAAAACAACCCTGATCTGTTTGCAAGACGTTTCATGAACCTCCTTATACCGTTTTATATCTCAAATAAAATTTACACGAACCTATAAAACACACTGCTTATGCCTCTCACCCTCGAGTCTATCACCAATAAAAAGCAATTGACCAAACAGCCATCATGCTTCCTGCCCTGGAATTTCTTCTCATATTTGCATTAAGGTTTATAAACCTACTGGACCAATCCTTGATCTTCAGCAACAGAAACCTTATTCTATCATATTTTAATGAAATACATCAACATCATTTCCATTTAGAGAAGAATGATCATGTGATGAACAAAGTCTATTCTATTCTTCAGAAAATGCAGAAGCTGTCACCTACTCCATAGCATAATTCTGTACCACCATAGTGTTTCAGGTTTCATGTAACATGCCTTACTGCTTACAATTCAAATTAAGAGTTAAAAAGAAAAGCCATAAAGATAACTCTACAAAATTAGGCACATGAAAAGTTCTTCAGAGATTAGTATTTTGTATGCATAACCTAACAAATGACACACTGTAGATAAAACCTAAACTTCTCCGAAACTTTTACAAGCAATACAAATTGAAGTGCTTCTTAAGTGACATACAGTGGATTATACCTCCTGTTTCTGCAGTTTAATTCCAAGAATGAGAAAAATGGATGCAGTTACGCCACTGGAAGATCACTCTCTTCTTCACTCACTTTTGAATCCAAATGTAGATTTAAAGAAATCACACAATCATTAAGGCTAGAAAAGCCCTCTCAGATCCCCAAGCCCAACCCTAGCCATTCCCACTGAGCTGTGTCCCTCAGTGCCACATCTCCATGGGTCTGAACACTTCCGGGGACAGTAACCTCACCACTCCCTGGGCAGCTGTGCCCGTGCATCACCACTCTTTCTGAGAAGGGATTCTTCCTAACATCCAACCCAAACCTCCCCTGGTGCAAATTGAGGCCATTACTGCTGACAGAACAGTAAGTCACAAAATCCATGCAATTTTCATGAAAATAGGCCAAAGGCAAACAACATGCAAGAGTCCCAACAACGGCTGTAGCATCAGGGAACTGCCAAGCATGAGGCAAACAATACACACAGGAGCGACCCTGCTGTACATCGCTAAAGGGCAACAGAAAAAAGCTTGGACCACAAAGTATAAAAAGCATGAATTTCAGTCAACAGGAATTATATATTCATAGGTTATAGTTCCTAAGTTATAATTCATAGGCTACAGTAGTTTGTGCCATTATATTTGTACTGTTGAACACCAGAGTCCTATTTCTGTGAAAAGTTTTAAAAAAACCGTGCTGCTATTGTCATTTTTAAATCAGGAAGCATTTGAGGCATGGTAAAAATTTTATTCTCCAGGGAATGAAGAATCATTGAAATCTGGAGGCCTTGTTTGAACATCGAGAGTTTAAATTTCAGTTACATTGAAATTTAATAGAAAAAGTCTACAAATACTGCTCCTCAGTGTCAGAAATGAAGCTGATGACACAGAAAGGTTTCAGCTGTTCTTCAGTGAGCACATGCCTAAGAAGAAAAGTTTCAAATTGGGTGACTTGTCAACACTCAGAAAAAATCCATGGCAAACACGCCCTTTAAGAAAAAAGTGACCACCATCCAGAATCTCATCTCCTGTAGGGCATCAAGTCTCACACCTCAGCTTCCCTTTCCATTTACTCCCAAGTTCAAAATTTCGCAAATAAAGAACTTCACAGCATTGAAAAATAGTACACTGACGGGAAGCATATGTTGAAAACACATTAAGTTCAGACATAGCTTGTATGTCATATCAAAATAAATAATGCAAGGCAGCATAATGCTCCTTTTTATATTTAATTCAGGAATAAGCTCTGAAGTTTGTCCTGGCTTCACTGTGCCATAGCATTCAGAGCAGTGTCACCGCCCTGCAGAGACAGTACACACTGCTCCGAGTCCCTCCAGCCATCGTATGAGCAGCGTTAAGGGGCTGCAAAGCCAACTGCTCCAAGCACTCATCCCAAAGAGGCTGCCTGCAACATGGTGCCTGCAGCACTGCATTTGTCAGACATGGAGCGAGGCTGGCAGCAGGGAGAAGTGCTCAGGAGCAATCACAGAATTGTAGGGGTTGGAAGGGACCGAGAGATCATCGAGTCCAATCCCCCTGCCAGAGCAGTTTCCCTACAACAGGTCGCACAGGTAATGCCAGGGCCGCAGCATGGATGGAGAAGCGGGCACCACCGGCAGCGGGTGCTGATGACGCCACAGGGCCTCAGCCTGCTGGGCCATGGAGGCCTGCCAACATGGCGGCTCCCCACCGACGCAGAGGTGGCTCCTTCCTTCTGACACTTCGTCTTAGTTTCTAACAGAAGTTACTTCTCTCATAGCATCTGGTATGAAGCTATGTTTTGGTCTCAGAAGAAAAATAAAGCTGCTAACACCTGGCAGTGTTGAATGCAGCCAACGACATATGTTCCTCAGTGAAGCAGTTAGGTCCTAAGGAGCAGGGAACTGAGAGGGGACAGGATCAGGGCAGTTGACTTGAACTGACCAAAAAGCTATTCCATACCATATAACATCATGTGATTTTTATGGAAGAGGAGTCTCTTTTTCCAGAGGAAGGGGCTGCTGGCTGGTTGCGTATTGGTCGTTGGGCCCTTGCTTTCTGTGTCATCTATTGTTTCTTATACATATATGTACTGATATTTCTTTTATTCTCTCTGCTGTCTTAGTAAATAGCTTTTATCTCAACCCACGAGTTCTACCGTATTGTTTTGTTTTTTTTTTTAATTCTCTTCCCCATCCCATTTGGGGAGGGGGAACGAATAACTGTGTGGGACTTAGCTGTCTGCTGAGTCAGAACCACGACACACTTTGAAGCTTCACCTTCTACTTCTGACACTGCTCATCTAGGAATGTCACCTATTTTATGGCATATGTCCTGTGATGGGCCAGAAGGGCTCTTCAGGATGAGCCTTAGCAGTATTACCGGGTTGAAAAACACGGGCTGCGAGAGAGCAGCACGGAGAAGTTCAGTTGCCCATTGGTGTGGAACCACCACACCTTGAAGGTTTTTTTTGTACAGATAGCACTCATTTGCTGTTTAACAGCAGGCAATGGTGATGTTACTCCTAGGGAAACTACTGGAAGGAGCTGGTGAGGAGCCCTCAGCCTCCACTTGGCACAGGAAGGCCAAGTAATAAGCACAGCCCTACTGACAAAGGTCTCACCTCATTCCAGGCATCAATCTCAAATACTGCATATCCACCAATTGCAGCTTACTTTGGCCGTGTTTTATTTACATTCAAACATTATATTCCATTGTTTATTTTATATTTGTTTATATGCCAATGAGTTCTTAAAATGCATGAGGTTGGAGGTTTTATTGCTACAGGCTAAGCCGTGGTACTAAGCACAAAAATACTGTTCCTTTTGTTTCTCCTTCTTAAGGAAATACAGAAAATAAAAACTGCTGGAGCTCTTAAACAAAAAGATTTGTTCCCCAGTATTGTTGCAGCACAGGGGGAAAAAAAAAATCAAAGTTTTAATAGGCTGATACAGTCCATCCTTGACAAGTCTAACTAATGAGTTAATGAGAGCCGCTTGTCACTTCTGATGCCAGGCTGCAGCCAAAAGCACTCCGCAGAAAGGTCACAGCTGCACATTACTGAAATCAGAGTAATTACAGGAGCCAGAGGACCTGCTCTCAAGCTCTGCACAGCACTTTGGGTGCACACAGCTTCAGCCCCTGACTTCAGAACTGAAGAACCCTCCAGGCCACATCTCATGTAAGAATGAATATTGCCTCTTCCTAAAAATCTGTCAGCGTAATAGCAGTAAGACTTTATTTACTTCCCATTAGACTGATTAACATTTCTTAATGAAAATACATCTATAAAAAGTGACTTGTTAATACTGATAACAAGCGACAGCCATTCCCTGCAATCCGGCCCTACGAGGATTCATTTGTCATCTTCCATCCTGTAACAGAGAATTTATACTTCAAGGTAGCCCTTCCAGACACAGCTGCTCAACAAAACAGGGGAAATACTACTTGGCTTCAGAAATAAAATATCCCAAGTACAAGATTTGTAAATAATTGATAAATGTTTATAAGCAGACACTCCGTTTAAATAAAAGATTAGCTTAATTTGCAAAGAAAATACGCAAAAAAATGGCGGTTGCACAACACCAGAGAAAAAGGTCAAATTGTGAGGCAGCCCTGGCCTACTCCAGACTATATGATGTAGCATAACTAATTCTTGCCTCAGTGTTGATGGATTTATCACTATTTTGGGCATTAACTCAATATTTTTGTGTTACAGCCATGCAGATAAACATATCCTATTGACAATACCTTAACAATGAGGCCCTCAACACCAAAAATGCTCAACTCCCTTACCAGTAAAGCTTATTAGTAACACACATATATACAAAATTCTTTTTTTTCCATGCATTGCTACTACGTATGCAAGCAGGTCAGACTGCAAGCCCTTAAGGTTGGCTTCAGAATCTACCCCCCAGATTAAGAAATTTGGGAGTTACAATACAAACGTGACTAACCAGTAGATTTTCAGCATTTTCCAGCAGTGTGAAGGATCTCCACATTGAAACTTTATGCTAAAAAAGTCACTATTTTCCACACCTTCACCACTGACATGCCTACAAACAGAAACTGCTAAACTACAGCGACGGACTCAACCCTGAATTGAAATTAGAGCATCAAAACCTTTCTTTCATACTCAACAATGGCAATGACATTGACGGTGAAAGTTTCTCCTCTAAATATTTGAACATTTGCTTTTACTCTGTGACATAAGAAAACACCATGTTGCATAGTTAAATGGGTCAAAAAAGGCTGCACATAAAGCAAGGAAAGGCGTGCAATTATGAATACATCATGAGCAAAAATAAAAGCAATTCTTATGCATTAATGGTACATCAAGCTAATTCAAGAAGGCTAAAATCATTAAAAAGGCATCCTGGGGCAGTACAGTCATTACTATATTGTGCTGACAAGAAATATTAAAATAATCATTTCCGATGTCATTGATAAAACCCACTTTGATAAGCAGGAAAAACCCCTAATTCTTAATGAGGCAACGTGAAGCAAGATCAAATACTAATCAGACCCATTTTAAAGTTTAATTCTCCCATCCAACAACCCCACATTTCAAAAATCGGGAGCTATGGGCACATTATTAAGCTGGAATTATTAATTTTTCTTTTCTTCAGACTGAAATACAGGGCCAGCTTCAATCAGCATCAGAGATGAGACCCAAGTGGGACAATGCTGAGGGTTACAAACACCCCTCTAAAATGTTCAAAGCTCTCTTGACTTCAGCATTCAAACTCTTCTAAGAACAGTGCATTGTCACATCCCATGCCTGAGTACTTACCACGCTTCAGAAATTACAAAGCTGTATCAGTTTAGATCTGAAATTATTATGAGGGTATAGGAAAAGGAGAAAGTCATTGTATACATTTCAAAGGACGAAGAACAACCATCCTGACCATTTCTGTTTACGAATTAGTTTCCAACTTCAAACATCTGAAGTTTCTAAAGTTATCTAAAGCCATAGAAGTACATTAACATTATTGTAAAATTTAGGATTACAAAAGCATGCACCTACTTTGTTCCAATCAATAGCAAGTTTATCAAGTGTAAGGAAAGGAAGAACTGTAAACACTGTATTTGGATGTAACTAGTGAAATAACATTTTCATCCTTAGAATAATTCAAATTAACATATTCTAATAATTGACAGTGGGAAAAACAGGAGTCAAGTTATAATAGACAAAAGCCACAATAGACAATTGCTAACAGAGCTCAGTGGATGCTTGCAGGAATACAAATCAGAAATTTCATTTCTAATTTGTGTACAAGGAAGGTGTGAGTAAAACATCCTTCACTTAAATATCTCATTCCTTCAGGAGAAAGGTAGAAAAAAGAAAAAATGACATTTTTACAAAATGCTTGTAAAACAGGACTCTTCAGAATAAAGCTACTAATTGCCATGTTAAAGTTTACTGTAACTAGAACTTGCAAAAAGGTTTTGGACACTGGAAATTTACAGATAGTTACACATGTAACAACCCACTGGTAATTCAAACCTCCAGAAATACAGAAGTTGTAACTGGGGTTGGCAGTGTTAGGTAGGTGGCCATTAGGAACCCTGGCTACAGACTAAGTCACAGCTGATGCAAACCATTGCATAGTGTTGGGCTTGATTAAACAGGGCTCACAGCATGCAGAACGAGGCATCGAAGCTAACGCAAGTAAATCAGAACTGATCTCCCTCATTTCATCCGCTACAACATCTACATTTAATAAGAAAGAACCCATGGCTATCACTGTTATTCTAAAATTTAAAAGAACTTCTTTGGAACTGTGAGCCAGCAGAAACAGTGGGTCCTTGGTCAACTGAAATGCCCGTACAGACCTACCACAGCAAACACCCTGGAACATTCAAAATCTGAGCACGAGTTACCCTGGATCTGTAATACAAAGCCGTTAAATCCTAAACCTAAATTCCAGGAATGGATATCCATCCAGATGGGAGCAAAGTCTAGAAACAATTCCAGTGTGCAGAACAGTGATCAACAACTCTTCGTCCTCAGCTACAAGCAAACAAACCAAAAAAAACCAACGAGAAATCTGCCTTGTCCATACAAGCANACATTAGCTGAAAAAATGCAGTTACTTTTTTTTTTTTTTTAATCAAGACACTGACTCAGTTTCCCCAAAACACTAAGAAATGCCTAACAGCATCCTCTTACTGAGTGAAGAACTCTTCTGCTTAGATCATTCCTCCTTCCCCTGTACTTTCTTTCCCTTCTTCATCAACAGTAATGCCCATCAAGAAGTGGTTTTGTTGTTGCTTTGTTTTTTGGTGGTGGTCGTCATGGTGTTTTTCTTAATTTTTTAAGTTAGACTAGGCTTCCTATCTTGGACAACTATTTCCAATTATTCTGGAGAGTATCTGAACACAGAGATAAGCTACTGACCAGTGCTGGCAGCTGCTTTTTCAGCCAACAGGAAGGGCTAGTCCCTCCAGGGTTGGATCTGAGAAGTTACTTGCAGTCATACTTCAAAAAAAATTTAGCCACAGGTTAGCTAACTGGCAGCCCAGCTAACTATTGTGCCAGCAAGATAAAGTCCCACCTCACTGCAGGTACGTTCACAGAACTGCATCAGGTGCACACCCTTACGTACATTTATGTTTAATGCCTATTAACACAGAAAGAATTTGAATCAGAACTGGAGCATGAGTGTACAACTAGTGTACGTTTCAGGATGCTAGCTTGTATTTTCTATTGAATAAATAATTCTCACTAGCCAAAGGCAGAAATAAACAGCAAAAACGATCGGGAATTGGATTTGGTCCCAAACATGTCTGGCAACTGTAGCACATTTATATAGAAGCATTCTTAATTCCATTAGATGGTAAATATTAAGTGACTGGTATGTTGATAAAACAGCACATGGAATTTCCTGAACACATTTTGCCTATTGTTTCTACTTACTATTGAAATTTAGTAGAGACACAAATAAGCTCTCTGGAAGCTTACAAACTTATCACACTGTCTTTCTGCAAAGAGATTTCTCTCTCAAAAGCTCTTTGAGAAAGAAAGGAAAAAAACTAGAACGTACATTCAGAATATGTAATCAAAAATCTAACTACAGCGAGCACTCAAAAATAAATATGCTAAATGGTTCTTTGAAACTCATATTCAATGCAGAAAATTGAGGCAGTGAAAAACGTAATTTTTGCAACTAGTTCAACAGAAAACAGCAAAGTACAGACCCAGCTTTGAATAGCCTTGTCTGAGACACTACCAAAAGGATGGTTAAGCACATCCTTATTTGGGCTTCAGCATGCCAGTATTTTCCACTTAAAAATTACGTTTTGCTTTTTGTTTCTTAAGCCATCTTTGCATATACACCTTTGCAGTCAGATACATGCTGATGTGATGCTGTCTCATAGCCACAGATGGTGCAGTCTTTGCAACAAAAAGCTGGCAACAACAAAACAAAACAAAACTGCCCACAGAACTAAAGATTTCTGAGAAGCAGCTCGATGTAATTAAGGCTTTTAAATGCAGAGCCAATATGTTGAGATACTACACAGTCATCACTGGAACAGAAGGCAACAAAATCCCAAGACACGTCGCTGACTTTCCACTAGAGGGTGCACAAAGCCCATTTCAACTACCACAGGACAAGCTCAGTGTAGCTCCTCCAGCCACCTAAGTTCTACCAAGAGGTTAACTGTCCAAAATTGTCACAGAGAGTCACAAAACTTCTTGTTCCTTTTTTAGATGGTACACAATGATCCCTAACAGCTCCCACAAGGCCAGCTAGAACACTGCTACTCTTTGTGTTTTAAATTACTCTGAAGAAGCCAACTTTCCCTCTACACACCTACACAAAGCTGCCAGCTTTAAACACTCCATGAAGGCTACGCATTACTTCTAATGATTATTCTACTTCCATCAATTTTCTTAGTTCATTCCTGATTTCTAAACTGTGGAAGACAATTTGCAAGTACTTCTCTAAAACACTCTTACCATCTCCATGAGCACTAAATCAAAACAAAGAAAACTTTGCTAATAAAAAGCAAGCACGAAAGCAAGCAGAAAAATAAGATTAAATCAAGCAGCTGAAGATGCTTTGGGACTAAAGGTGGTGGCAGACAACACAACACTATGCATGTGTCATGTTCAGCACAAGGCTTCTAATTCTTTTAAGATACTATAAAAAAGCAACTCCCAAGAAACAAGTATTTTCCTAAACTAAACATGAATGAATACTTGCAAAACACTTGCACCTAATCTTTCCTCTCAGACACTGGTGATTATTTAAAAAACAATCACAGCACTGTGTGAGATGGATGAGAAAAAGTCATCTTTACCATCTTGGAAGACTCTCTCCACGTTGAGCCCGTAAGTAGCACAGGTTTCATAGTAAGTGCATCTCTTGAGATCGTTGGATAACTTCCTTGCTCTGGCATCATCTATGACACGTGGGTTACTGGAACTTATAGCATCTGCAGCAAGAGGAGTAAAAGATACAGACAGATTTTCATCTAATTTGAAAATCTCATAACTACCACTATCAATACAGTTAAATACAAACCAAGTAACTTTTAGAGTTTTTTTTAGAAAACGGGGGAGGATATCAATCCAATTTTATACTTTATTACTAACATCCACAGGTAATGGATTGGTTCTAAAAACCAAGAAAAACAAAGTGGTTTTAGGTTACCTTAAAATACATTTCGACCATCAGCTCCAGAAAAATACATACTCATATGGAAGGACAGGAGCTCTGAAGGAAAATGTGCTTAGAAAAACAAGGGGCTGATAATTACATCAAATGATTTTTAAGCCTCCTAAAACACCAGCACTGGCTTACAAGTAACCTTCACCTGTAGTGTGAAGTATGAAACATTTCATGTTTGTAAGAACAGAACACTCTCAGCAGAGAAACAATGGAATGGAGGGAAGAAATGGCACCATGCATCATTGCAACACTAAAAGAGCGTTAGATTTGCACAAGATACACTTCTTAAAAAAAAAAAAAAAAAAAAGTTGTGAGGAAAGACAGTACAGTTCATTCTACAGAACTCTATAGCTTCAGCCTAGCCTCCACGACAGGCACTGACTTCAGCATTTAGAAGTGCTCAGTTATCCTATAAAGCCTCCCCTCTTTGTTATGTTAAGTTAGTGACTGCTGCAATGCTGTGTCTGAGGCTCAGCTCTGAGTGTGCTATGACTATGCTCAAGGGACCTGATTCACAAAAACAGAAGAGTTCTTAAGGAGGCAAAACTCAGAGTTCTGTTTTGGAGCAGCAGAGGGCGCTGACAACACGGAAACAAAAGGAGCTGACCCCCACCAGCACCACTGCAAGTTCAACTCCCAAAGCCAGCTCAGCGCTGAGCTACAGCCTGGGCTGATGCTTTGGGAGAGCCTTCATTTCAAAGGGCATTTCAAGAACACCGGTCAAACCCAACAAGATGGAAGTCAAACTGGTAAGTTTCATACTAAAGCACTGCACAGATTGATATTCAGTGTAGCCACGAGGTTCCATTTTCATCTGATGCTTTTTCCAAACACTAGCAGTATTTCCATCTTCAATCACATTTTAAAAATTCCCTTTGCATCAATGCTGCAACAAAAAATGATCTTTGCAAAACAAATTCCTTTCTGGTAATAATGGGAGAGAGATGAAAGACCACCCTCCAAGGTGACCGAAATGCACTGAAGCAATACCTCAACTTCTCCCTCCTATTTTTCAACTCCAGTTTTAAGTGGACCATGTGGGCCCTCTGGAGCAGTTCAGTTCTGCTTTTGGCTGTCATTTCTGCTGTCCTAGGAATTTTTTCGTGCCTACTTCCCTTTTCATGTTTTCATCATCTGTTTCCGTCCCAAAGCCTTGTTGCTATTCTTCCTCCTGTGCCCCCACACCTCCCCTCGCTTCCTGTGGCACACTGCTGGTGTCACAGCTCTGCAGGCATGCAGCTGCAAGCAAATTGCTCTGACCATAGGACTGACAAGAAGCGAGCTAAGAAAGAAAGGAAAGGCGTCAGCAGCACTAAAAGGGAAGATGTCCAAAATCAAATCTACAAGAGACCAACTCGTGATACTGTGCACAAGCACCTCTTAGCTCCTGTAACTTAGCAGTAACTAAGATTGCAGAAGATTTCTGAAGCACAAACCTGATGCTGTGGCAAAGCAAGGCAGGGAATACCAAGAGCACAGGTCAGATGGCAAAAGAAACCCAAGTATTCCTAGGAACTTTCCCTCCCTACATTTCTTCATATAATAGCTTAGGCCAGCTATTGCTTCAGAATGTGCTTCAGAAAAAAGAAAACACATTTGTAGGGGTTTGTTTCAGGGCAAAAGGCTGCACTTCCATTTTGTGGAATGCTTTCATCTCTGATCTGTCTGCCTGCTAGGGGTGCCACAGTGCTGACCACTTTCAGATTGCTAAGCTATGGGAAGTGGTCTCACTTCTGAGCTTACAAAACTGATTCACCTGCTCCAATTCAGTATTGGTGTGTCTGCTGGCCAAGAAAGCTACCATAACTGGTGAGCACTGGAAGTATCTTTTTAATATTGAGAGAAAAGCAGTTATTCACTAGCTTCTAGAAGACAATGCCTTGGAAACACAATTCTCAGATTTTCATAGAAGAAAATAGATAAAAGGCATTGTCAAACAAATCTTCATTTTTAGCTGAGTACAACCATCCTAAATCATCACTGCTCAAGTCCTGCTGCACTCCCTCTGCATCCCAAAGGCACCAAATGGACATCAGCCTCCCATTTTAAACCAGGTCCTGCAGCAAGCCAGACGAGGAAAGCCCTCAGTCAGCAAATCATCCTGCTGCCTACCTGCCAGCTTCTCAGAAGTTCTTGTGATCAGATGAGTGGCAGCACTGATACGAAAGGACAGAACATGGCATTGCCAGCTTGGAACAGTGTAGGTGCAGGAAGGGTCACTTACCCTGGGTTCCCACCAGTACCATTGGGATTTCACTAGTGTTCCGATAGTTAGCCATACGGCTGTAGTAGTGGTAAACAGTCTGGAAGCTAACTTCATCTTCCAAGCTGAAGACAAATATAACAGCATCCACCCACATGGCAAACTACAGAATAAAAACGAAAAGGCACACAGTGTGAAGCAGCAAAAAGGAAAACAAACATTCTTATCTTACATAATGGGAAATAGGAAATAGAGAAACTCGGTGACTTGGTCTTAAAAATAAAAAAGCAAGAAGATGTGGTGTATTGTTTATAAAATGATGAACCAGCATTCATCACTGTGCAAGGTAGTATCTGAGGCACAAAGATTTTTCCCTGTGCTCACAACTGCATCTCTCACTCACTGGTATATGTGTGTTCTTCTTTCTTTCTTGCCAATGACACTAATGGTTGCCCTGGGCCTGGAGTAAAAGAATCACAGGCCAGGAAGAGAGCACCTCAAGGGAAGGACAAAGGAACTCCAATTGATAAATCAGCCTCAGCAGGGACCCAACTTAACTGTCTATACACTAACACACAGAGCATGGGGTTACAGGCAGAGTTACGGGTGCGTGCGTGCCTACAAGACTATGACGTCATTGGCATCACTGAGACGTGGTGGGATGGCTCTCATGATTAGAACGTAGGATTAGATGGGTATAAACTCTTTAGGAAAGACAGGCAGGGGAAAAGGGGAGGGGGGGTTGCTCTCTATGTCAGTGATCAGCTAGAGTCAATGGAGCTCCTCATGAGGGTGGATCGGGAACTGCCAGAGAGCTTATGGGTCAGGGTTAAAGGGAAGGCGAGCGAAGGAGACATAGCAGTGGGGGTCTGCTGCAGGCCTCCTGACCAAGAAGACCAAGCAGATGAGGCTCTCTATAAACAGA